>WBNM01023774.1:22099-116750 GCA_013399055.1 Ramphastos sulfuratus
TTTTTTTTTTTTTTTTTTTTTTTTCACAGGGGCCCTTGTTGTCCTGGGCAAGTCTCATAAATTTAGATTCAATCACCCAGCAGAAGCTGCTGTCTTAAGACAAAGAAGATCAGTAAGTTCTAAAACCTTATTTTTCTCTCCTAATTCTTCATCAGTTTTCCTAATTATTTTCCTTCTTTAGAGCAAGCCTGATATAGATAATGTTTCTTCTCATCATCATAGTCACTTGCTTCATTTCCTCCATCTAATGGTCTGTAATGACACTAAACCTCTTGTGGAGAGGACACTAGCACTTCTTTCAGATGTGCTTAGCAAAAGATGATGCAGATCCCTTGAATAATTTAGTATTTCCTATTTCTAGTCATGCCAAGAGGATTGAAACAGAAAGGCAGAATGACTCAGCAAAAAGACCAACTAAGAATCTTTCTGCATTTGACAGTGTTCTGAATTGTCTTCTTTCTTCTGTTATTTCTCCTCCCTAATGAGGTAATGGAAAGAAGACATAGGAGAAATGGAAAATCTGTGGGAATAAGTGCTTGAGTATTGTTGATTCTGAAAGCACTTAATTGTTCCATACATCAGAAGTAGGCAAAATATTTCCTGGTATCTTAATCTCAGGAGCTAACTACTCCAAGATGTTATTTGGTCAGCTATAGCTTTTGGGGTGGCAGTGGCAGGCACGGACTTCAGAAGGCTTTTCCCCCGTGAAGACATTTATTTGCACAACTTATGTTTCTTATATACACTTCCAGTTCTATTCACATGGCAGTCTGCAGATAGTCTTCAGATCACACCCTTCACTCCCCATGCATACTAATTACATCGGTTAATTATGCCTGCATTCCTTCCCTTCACACTTCCATTTATCTTATCTACCATCTACACCTGGAAGTACCCATTGTTTCATCAATACTGAGCTGAAATAGGTCATTCCCATAGTCAGCCAGTTCAATGATGTTTGAAAAATGGAAGATAATTCTTAAAATGGCTGCCCTATATAACTAAAAACCTGATTTAAAGAATGTAAATTTTCTGATGTAGGACATAACCATATTACCAACTGATACTGGAAAGAATCTACCTTTTAAAATGGATTTTCATAAAGCAACTTTTTATACTTTCTACTCAACTGCCCTTTTGAACTCACTGTTGTAGTTGAGATAAGGGACTTAACTTCCGTTTCTTTTCTTTCTTTGTTTGTTGATTAATGAAATACACAATAAATGAAAACAGAGCTACAAGAAGAGCTGTGCTCAGTAGCAAATACTTAGCAATTTTGCAAATTATCAAAGCCTAAGCAGGAGTGTAGGTGGGATTATAGACTCACATGGGGGAGGTATTATGCAGCATTCCACACAGCAGTTGGCAACAGTGGTGTTAATGATAACTTGGAACTTCCTGGCTTGCTTCACTACTTTTTCTTCCTGTTCTCTTGTGTATTTTGTAGATTAGTGAAACCTCACCCATTCTGACTTGTGGAGCTTTGGAGTGGCTCAACTTGGATGGAAGTTGTACCCATTCTTCTCACTATATTCTTTCTTCTCTTGATAAGTAAGTGTAAAAAAAAACCCAGCAAACCAAACACTGATGACGTCTACAGCCAGGACTTGTCTATAGAATAGGTCCCATCATGTTTTCAGATGATCAAATAAAAGTATCCAAGCAAATGCATTGGCTGAGTGACTAATAGGGTTAGCCAAGCAACAAACCTGAAAATTATCTGTTAATGCACAATGAATATTTCACCCCTGTGAAATCAAGAAAATGCCTTGGATGTGACTGTCAGGCAGCCTTAATTCATCTCACTTGCACATCTGCATTATAACTGCTCTGATTTAAGAGTCTGATCTTTAGTTTTTACAATATTCTTACTTCAGTGCACAGAATGGACTTTTCTAGAAGATTTCGCCAATTCAGCCTCCTTGCTAATTTGTTATGAAAATCAGAAGGTGTCTTTGTTCATAAATTCCCTTTAGTTTAAGCCCTCCTTGAGCCCTTCAGAAAGCCACTGTGATTTTATTTTTTAAAAAAATCTGAGCAGCAGATACAGCACAGGCTGCTTCCAGAACATTGGAGAGCTGCTTATAGTCACAGTGTCTAGTTTATGCTTTTCATGGGCAAGTCTATTTGAAAAGGAAAGGTATGATGTGATGAAGACAGTGATTAATGTGTATCAGGAAAATTAATTAAAGTATCTCCTGGGTTTCAGTTCTTAATAGAATATTAAAGAATATTAAATGTAATTGAGTTCTTTCTCTTTTTTAATTCTTCTCAGCCTGGCTCATTCAATTGACCTGTTAAAGGCAAGAAACAACTGTCTTCTCATTCATATCTGTTGATAGTTTTGCTTCTTGCTGGAGTGGTTTTGGTGTTGTAACATACTGGGAATATTTTATCTGTTTTTAGAGGAAGTATCCCATCTTGTTTTTATGAGCAGAAAATGCTATCTCTGTTTTGAACATCTCTTCATATGTCTAGTCAAGTGGCTTGCTTTCCGCTTTGGATAGCGTATTTCTGCGTGCTCTCTTTAATGTGTCTAATCTCTGCTTTTGCTTTTTGTTCACTGCAGTGATACCTTTCTGTATAAAATAATATTTCATTTTGTTCCTTTACTCAGGTACATTTCATACATCACTGCTGATATTTTTTTTTTTAATCATAAAGAACTTTCAAGTAAGAATTTTCCTAATGACTTCCGAAACTTGATTCCAAGTTGCTTTTTACATGTTATAAACATCAGAGGTGGAGTTTTTGTCACAGAAGTTTGTTGGCAGTCCTAGAAAAACCTGCAGAAGTCTTGAAGCATTGTTCACAATTCAGCACAGAATTGCACTTTGATATTTCTCCTCTTTGACCTGACAAAACTGAAAAACATTTCTGGTTGATTTGCATTTCAGGCCATGTTCAGGTAGCAGATTTTCTTGTGCTGATTAATCACTTGGACAAGACTATGCCTATTACATTGTTTAACATTGCTCTTATACTTACCTAGAGTGCTTCAAATGGCCACTTCAGTGAAAATGAAAAGCATTGTGGTATTGCATTTGCTTGATTTATTTGAGTCTCTATCCCTAGGAGGAATAAACTGTAAACTGATTGTAATACTAGTTGTCTTTCACCTTACATAATCCAGTGATTTTTTTTTCCTCTTGAATATTTTTTTTTTGGCAGAAGCAAACTGAATTGATCCATTCAGCTTTTCTTTACAGCAAGCCAGTAAGCCAGTGTTTCTGTCCAGACAAGTGGTTTTGCTCATGGAGTGGGCTACAATTGAGAAGGATCTATAATATAAGAATAAAACAAGATATATGTGGTTTCTCAGATGTCCAGCTTTTGTGAAGACTAGTCTATGTCAAGCACTAAAAGGTGTGCCTGGTGTACTTTGCCAGCAGTAATACAGGTGTAAGTGAACTACGCAGATTTGCTCATCAGTATAAAGTCTGCCTACTGCAGGCTCTTGTCTCTGTCAGAAAGACATGGTTGGAGGAAAATATAAGAACAGAGCAAGCTATGTGTGCATTTCTCCCTCCTTCTTTGTCATCCCTCTCACTTGATAGTTCTCGACGTTCTCCCAGCTGCTAGCAATCTGCATCTTCCTCTCCTGTGAAATAAGGGGAGACCTTATTGCTGTCTACAACTACCTGAAAGGTGGTTGTGGCCAGCAGGAGGTTGCTTTCTTCTCTCAGGCAACCAGCACCAGAACAAGAGGACACAGTCTCAAGCTGTGCCAGGGGAAGTTTAGGCTCGAGGTGAGGAGAAAGTTCTTCACCGAGAGAGTCATTCCCCACTGGAATGGGCTGCCCAGGGAGGTGGTGGAGTCACTAACCCTGGAGGTGTCCAAGGCAGGTTTGGACGTGGCACTTGGTGCCATGGTCTAGTCTTGAGGTCTGTGGTAATGGGTTGGACTTGATGATCTTTGAGGTCTCTTCCAACCTTGCTGATACTGTGATACTGTGATAATCTTTTTGTGTATAATAGGCTCCAGTGAACTTATTTTTTACCTTCTTTTTTAAGCAGTTTTATGATTTCCTTTTTTTATTTTTCAGTCAAAAATGTAGAAACTGTAAAGAAAACAAATGTTCTCCTGAACCAAGGTAAGAATATCAATGTGTCTAAATCACGCTGAATTTATTGGCCCTTCTAGCTTTGTCTTTCTCCTCTGCCACACTGATTTCCTCTAGAAGAAATACAAACTAGGCTTCAAGCTTTAATATTGAAACCAGAATCTGTACATGCAGATGAGTTAAAGGCAAAGTCTCTGCAACCATATTTTTTCTTCATACTTGGATCTTGGTCGAATGGTTTGCAGCTTTGGTGCATGTGTAAGGTGTATTTTAAAGCCATGACTAGAGTAGGGTTTACACTGAAGTTGCCACCAGGTTACAATACAGAAGAACCCTAAAGCATGTTATGTTTGATGAGAGTAATAGGTACTGTGAATACTCATTAGTATATTGAAAATTCCTTGGACAAATTGGGTTTTCTTCTGGTGAAAATAAAATGGCTTTGTGGAAGAGTCTAAAAAGATGTCCTGCACTCAAAAAAAGCACAGCAGCTGCACACAAAAATAATTCAGAAACTGTTATGCTTCCATGGATTTAAGCACTCTCTAATCAGGAACTGATAGTACTTCGATGGCATTTTTTTATTTTGGAGCATATGAACATATATATTATGGTAATGATTACTTACAACCTTCTCTTCCATGCTGTCAGTGTGATGGCATTTTTCTCATCTGCATTTCATGGGTTGAATTGCCTCTAATTGCATGTTAAAATATTTTGAGAAATGAGAGAGAAAACAAATTTCTACCACTGCATCCAAATACTAACATTTAAGGCATGAAATTTCTATTGAAAAGTCTGTGATTCATTGCACTCTTACTGGGCTGCTTGCTTGTACATCCTTTTTAGAAGGGCCCCAGCACTTCAAACTTGTGTTTGTTGTCAGCCAGAAAACACACAGAAGGCTTGTCACTGGCATAAATAATCATACAACAGCATCATCTCAAATAAGTAGATAAAGAAGTTCTTGCTCTTGTCATTGCCTCAATACCATACTGCACTAAATATAAACTCTGGTTTTGTTATCTTACTGGAAAAAAAACTGGAGTTTTTCCATTAGAATCTAGTGACATAGTAGTACACCAAATAATTTTAGCTGCTTGAAGCATGTTTGAGCTCACTTTCCTTGAAAATACCAACACTGTCAAACCAAGGGTGGGAAACAAATCATCTTATAAGGATCAATGAAATCCCACTGAAGTAGAAGGAAAGAGTCTCCACAGCTATGGCATCTGATGCTGGATAACGCAACACAATTATTGTTCTCCTGTGGCAGAGTTAACATGTCCAACTAATACTTGTTAAGATAATACTCTGAATTCCTACTAACAGCTCTCACTTGAGAATTTCAAAGTACTCTGAAAATATAAGGTAAAGAAATCTTTTGTGGCTCTTAAAGATCCCCCAAATATTACATTTCACAGAGAAGCACACTGTGTCAGCTACATCAACTCTGCAACTTAGAGCAGAATCTTGTGTAGTGGGTTAGGAAGGGAACTGATTGATTTTGATACATAACTGGAATTGTGAGGGGAGGATCTGTGACACCTTTTACTTCCAGCTAAACCTGAATTTAGCAAGGCAGCAGTGAACTTTACTGGAGTGTGTGACTGTGTCTTTTGCCTGTGACTCCTTGTCAACAAGAGGTCTGTTTCAGGAGTATAGTTAAAGGGTCTTTGCCTTACTATTGTTTGGGGGGCTTAGGGGAAAAAAAAAAAAAAAAAAAGGAGGCTTCTGCAAACCCCCAATAAAAAAAAATTTGCAGGTGTGCTTTTTCTGAAAGCAGACCAGCTAACCAGAAATCCAGATAATACTTCACCTGATGGTAATTTCTGTGAAAGGGATTACTCTCTGTGTACATTTCCAAAGGTCCCTTATTTCTAAAGGTTTCTGACTCTGGCCATTTTGACTGATTTCAGTTTCCCACCTCCTGTCCACCACCTCCCCAAACTTTTTGCTATGAGTAGCATTGCTTCAGAAGCCTGGAGGAGGTGACAATACAATGTCTTCATATCTTTTTCATCGCTCTTCTCTTTGCTTCATGGAGGAGAAGGGAGAGGTTTGTGCCTCTGTGCTAGGCAGAAGCAGATGTATGATCCTGTGGAGCTGTGCGGTGCTGGCTGTTCTGTGATGCTCTGAGGCCCTGCGGGAAGGGCCCCAGATTGGGCACGAGTGGAGGTGGGGAGGGTGGAATGGGGCTGGGTATATATCAGTGGTATATATCAGGCTTCTAACTCTGGCTTGTGGTTGCTCTCAGTGCTGGGGTTTGCAAGGGTGCAAAATGCCTTGCCAACATTTTTTTTTTTTTTGCTTTATTAACTCATTTCTTCCTGGAAAAAAAAATTAAAAGAAAAATGGGCAGGCAGGAGGATGAGGATCCTGACTTGATATGTTTCCTTCAGGAAAACTGGCAAATTACAACCTTTAGCAACAGTGATTATTCTCAATTGAGTTTCTCTATTTGAGCCTTGAGATTTTGTTGCAGAAGGCATTCAGCCTCACCACGGAGCTATTGCTGCCATAGTTACTGAAAACTGCATTATGCTGTAGCAGCCGCCAGCCTCTGCATCAGCAGAAGTGTTTGGGGAAGAGGGGAGGAGAATTGCACAATAGGACCCCGGAGAGCTGACGACAAAACAGGCTGGAAAAATGTGGATTTACAGATGGTTCATTTAGCATGGATCATGCAAACTTTGTGGAGAGAAAAATGAGATGCAAAAAGAATGCGGCAGCGTTGGTATAATATGATCATTTTCTCAGTAATTTGTGATTATCTTTAGTTCTAAGGTTGGTGTCTTTCTGTCATTGTAATTTTATTTGCTGTTTTTAAAGGTTTATGTGGAGGAGGGGTAACTGTTGACACTTCTTGCTGCATTTGCAACACCTGGAAATATGCATGCATTTATCAAATTCTGTGCAGGATTGCTTATTTTACATGCTGTTTGCTAGAGTATGCCAGTCCTGTGTAGCTAAGGCTTTGTGTATGACTTGGTACCTACAGAAATGAAGCTGCTCATTTGACATAATGTCCTGAGGTTATATTATTTCCTACTACAACTATATTGAGAGTAGATTGCTTATGTGGAAGGGTAGAAATACGAGCAATACCAGAAATTGATCAGTGAATCCTCTATCTCACAGTATTTCAGGTCTGAATTTAACAGTGCATCTGATTTAAGATGTTTTTGATTAAATCAATGAATGATCTCATCTACTTACTAAGGAATATAGCTAAATTCTTATGTTAACTGGATAGATATTTGCCTTTAGTTTAATGATTCAAACGTGCATTACACAAACTGTTCTTTAATTTGTCTATGAGGTGATTTAGCCATGAAGTGTGTGTCAGTCTGTTCTTTTCTTAGCCAATGTGACAGCATTTTTTAGTTTACTTTGCTGTATGATTTTTACAAAGAGTGTGTTGATGTGACATAACATTTTTGAAGGTAGAAAGGGAGCATTCTTACTCCTATTCTTGGTTTCAGCAGTTTCTATGAGAGACAGAGCTGTATCCCAAACCAGCCAGTCATTTTGCTCTCACAGTCAGTAGTCTCAAAGACAGGAAAAATATCTTCTGGCAATACTCTTATGTAAGTGGCTCCACGTGAATTTTCATTATCTTTTCATTCTGCTTGAGAAAAACGTCTTTAAGGAACAACTGCATAACAAAGTGTTTAATGTTCTATCTCTGTATTCAGACCTATTTTACTGCCTTGCTTGCTTTTTTGTTTTGTGCTATTAAAAAATTAGATCAAGCAGAAAGGCCCTGGAATAGCAGCAGAACTGCAATTTGAATATATACTTTCAGCAACAGTATTTTATTACAGGAAATTTAACCCTACAGAGAGAGAGACTTGTATCAACTAGCTACAGCATCAGAACAAAAGTAATAATAATAGTGTAATGGTTGCTGTGCTGTGGGTTTTTTTTCCCAAGGTTTAAAGTGAAGTATGGATATGCTTCTATGGAGTGTAGTCATAGTGTGGAGCTGTGATTAATAACATCAGTTTGGCCTGCATGGTGTTCTGCTCTGTGTACAAACACATGTGCCTGTTGGAAAGGATCTTAGAGTTTCATGTTAGTTCAGCAAAAAATCCATTACTGCACACATGAGAGAATATGTGAGTGCTGCTGAGAACAGCAAACCACACTCTTCCATGTGCATTGTTTGCATTGCTGCTTCTCTGATACTTTATAATATGTGGGAGTGGGATGGTGTCAGCATTGTTGTAAAGGATGGGAAGAGCTTGTGACCCTCTCCCAGTTGCAGAGAGGCATTACCTAACCACCTCTGTGAGCGCTGTGAGGTCTTTGCATTGAAATGCAACACTGAGTTGTTTCATATACTTAAATGATCTGGGGTTCATTTCAACAGTTTGAACTCTGATAGGTAAATTTTATGGAAAAGATGGCTAAGAGCTAGAAATCATTATTAGGAAGAATATTGGACATTTCAGAAGAGGAATTTTATTTCATCTGACTTTAGTAAGCAGAAACTGAACAAGAGCCCTTAACGTGCCATTCTACTGTCATATTTTGCTTTTCAGCCTTATTGGCAATGATGTATTCAGTTTCCTCGGTCTCATACAGAACGGTGTTAAAAATGAGTCATTAGTATAAATCAGCTCTTCTGATACTTGACTTTCTGATGCTTGATAGTGATAATGGATCCTCATCAGCCCTCTTGGATGAATGTGCTTTGCTTCTTTTACATGCCTCTCAGACTAAGTGACTTGCCCAAGGTCATGCAGTCAACCGGTAACAGATTTAGACTCACATATTTCAACTATTATACCACCACAGAAATGTGAGCTTTTATATATGTTAGCAAAACAGGTTAAAGATTACCCCATCATCACAGTATGCACAGAGACTTCACATTTACAGTTGTTAAGGTTTATTAGTTTTAGTGTAATCTGCAAGAAGCTTCAGCTGATACCAAGGTTCTGATAAGTTTAGTGCACGGGCATCCAGACTCAGTCTTCACTCTGAGGACCTTGCAGTCCAAGCATGTGAAAGCACAGAGGTGATAACTTCTCCAAAATCAGAGAGGTTTTGTCTCAGATCAATACTTTAACCTCCAGATTTATATGGCTGCTTGTTTATATTGCCTTTGGAAAATGTGGAAGATAACCTGGAAGCCACATCTAGGGAAAGTCTCCCTCAGGATTGCTAAAACCATAGGAGCTTTTCCTAAACAAGGTCATTCACACTTAATACTATGTTTGAAAAGTGATTCTTCTTTCGGTAACCAGTCTGGTTTTAACCTCTGAGTTTGTCTCCCAGTAGCTGGTGAGATTACAAAGGCCTGAACAGCAGGAGATTTGTAATGTCTATATGAACATTTTGGTGCTGCAGTGAAGTACCAATTCAGACCTATGCCAGCTGAATGAGAAATGAGGCATCCCACTCCTGTTTCCTGGGGTCAACCAAAGTTTATCTGAGAGGAGAAAATTGCAAATCACAAATTGCTGGCATCTTTGCAGGGAGCTACCTACTCTTGTGATTTGTTCCTGTAGGTCCCAAACAGACACAAACCATTTGGCAGATGACAGTAGCAAAATTTGTACTCTGACTGCTTGTGCCATGCCACACAATCGAACAGAAGACATTCTTTTTCAGTTATTCTCACCATTTATTCCATTAATGTTAAAAATCAGCTGAATTCTCCTTTCTTCAGGTGAGCAGAAGACAGTCACAATAATATGTAAAATACAAAAGCCTGAAGATTCTCAGTGTAGTGAGGCTTTCCCACTGCTTCCAAAGCAAGTGAAACCTGCTTGCAGTGTGAAGACGCTCCGAAACACTTTGCTACTGAATTGTTGTTTTTTTTTTTTTTTTAGGACACAGAATTAAAGTTGTTGATGTAGTGGTGATTGCTTTGAACACATGCTTATAGTTCTACATAGAGATAGAATCATAGAGTGGTTTAGGTTGGAAGGGACCTCAAAGATCATCTAGTTCCAACCTCCCACCATAGGCAGGGACACCTCCCAATAGAACAGGTTACTCAAGGCCTCATCCAACCTAGCCTTGAACACCTCCAGGGAGGGAGCAGCCACAACCTTCCTGGGCAACCTGTGCCAGTGTCTCAGCACCCTCACTGTAAAGAACTTCTTCCTAACATCCAGATTAAATGTACCCTCTGCCAGCTTAAACCCATTATTCCTTGTCCTGTCATTGCAAGACCTTGCAAATAGTCCCTCCCCAGCTTTCCTGTAGGCCCCCTTCAGATACTGGAAGGCTACTATAAGGTCTTCTCAAAGCCTTCTCTTCTCCAGGCTGAAGAGCCCCAACTCTTGTAGCCTGACCTCATAGCAGAGCTGCCCCAGCCCTCTGATCATCTTTGTGGCCCTCCTCTGGCCTTGCTCCAACAGTTCCATGTCCTTCCCGTGTTGGAGGCTCCAGATCTGCACACAGTACTCCAGGTGGGGTCTGATGAGAGCAGAGATGTCAACTTAATTCCTATGTAGCAAAGGTCAAATGCTCTTTCCGTATAGGTGACATTGCATTGATCATGATTTTACAAACAACATGGTATGTCCAAAGCATTCTCCTTTGGAAATAATATTTTTGTTTTCTTTTGACCTTCAGGGTCAAAAGAATTCATTCAGACTAGACTCAGCTGGCTGGAAGTTATGAAATGAAGCTTTATATTCACAGCTTAGCACAATATGCAAGCAGATATTTACAAAATATTACAAACATTTACAGCTATATACAGNGAAACCTGCTTGCAGTGTGAATACCCTCCGAAACCCTTTGCTACTTAATTGTTGTTTTTTTTTTTTTTTAGGACACAGAATTAAAGTTGTTGATGTAGTGGTGATTGCTTTGAACACATGCTTATAGTTCTACATAGAGATAGAATCATAGAGTGGTTTAGGTTGGAAGGGACCTCAAAGATCATCTAGTTCCAACCTCCCACCATAGGCAGGGACACCTCCCAATAGAACAGGTTACTCAAGGCCTCATCCAACCTAGCCTTGAACACCTCCAGGGAGGGAGCAGCCACAACCTTCCTGGGCAACCTGTGCCAGTGTCTCAGCACCCTCACTGTAAAGAACTTCTTCCTAACATCCAGATTAAATGTACCCTCTGCCAGCTTAAACCCATTATTCCTTGTCCTGTCATTGCAAGACCTTGCAAATAGTCCCTCCCCAGCTTTCCTGTAGGCCCCCTTCAGATACTGGAAGGCTACTATAAGGTCTTCTCAAAGCCTTCTCTTCTCCAGGCTGAAGAGCCCCAACTCTTGTAGCCTGACCTCATAGCAGAGCTGCCCCAGCCCTCTGATCATCTTTGTGGCCCTCCTCTGGCCTTGCTCCAACAGTTCCATGTCCTTCCCGTGTTGGAGGCTCCAGATCTGCACACAGTACTCCAGGTGGGGTCTGATGAGAGCAGAGATGTCAACTTAATTCCTATGTAGCAAAGGTCAAATGCTCTTTCCGTATAGGTGACATTGCATTGATCATGATTTTACAAACAACATGGTATGTCCAAAGCATTCTCCTTTGGAAATAATATTTTTGTTTTCTTTTGACCTTCAGGGTCAAAAGAATTCACTCAGACTAGACTCAGCTGGCTGGAAGTTATGAAATGAAGCTTTATATTCACAGCTTAGCACAATATGCAAGCAGATATTTACAAAATATTACAAACATTTACAGCTATATACAGAAATATGCAAGTTAAACGTAATACAGAAACACAATACCCCTCCCAGAAATCACAGTCCTCAGGAGGAGCTGCCAATCACCCTTCCACCTTCTTTCCACTCCCTTCTCTTATCCCAGAATCTGCTTTACGTGCAAGGAGAGTTGGAAGTATTGGCAAAGGGGGTTAGAAGCAGAATGATTAGTTGGATTACACAGATCCAAGGAGAACAGCAGAAGCCCAGGAAGAAAGCACAGACACCAACAGACTGTGACAGACAGTCTGCCTTATCTCTGTGTCCTTGTTTTTATATGTCTCAGCAAACCTATGAGTGAAGTAGACATCACCATTGCTTTCTTTTCACAGCCTATAATCTAATTCCTCTCATTCAAATATTCCAACTAGCTTCAAGCCAGCACACCCCTTTCAGAGGATTAATGTACTTTGAATATTATCATGGATCACACTAAATATAGACAGCATTTTGATTGTTACTCTGTCTAAAATTTTGGCACACAATCAGGAACCCAACATCTTGGAGGGGGGCCTAAGGCAGGTTGTCACTAGTTAGTCACTTTAATCATCATAATTCTGTTACAAATATAGAAGTAACCTAATACAGTTCTTGCATCCAACAGAGAATTCTGTGATCAGGTTCTTTCCTTGGTACTGCCAGGAACTGTTAGTGTAATCTCAGCGGTGCCTGCAGCCCTTTCTAAGTTGGAGACTTTTGCTCTGAAACCAGAGAATGTTATTTCTGTAAAGCACTTTGAAGTACTTAGATGACAAATATCCTATATAGTGATTATAAAATTTTACAACATATAAACAACCCCCCTCCACAACTTCATTTTTGGAAGATCTGCAGCAAAATGAAGTGACAACATTTTAAGAATTCTTTTTGCTGTAGTCTTTCTGGTGGTGGAATTTTCTGGTAAACCGTAAGAGCTTTCATGTTTATTGGCATTTATGATACTTATGATTGTAACCTGCTGTGACATCCATATACACAGCTACTTTAGCATCATAAGTGTTTGTCACAATGCACCTTTACTGATCAAAAACTATCTTGAATGCTGTCTGTCTTGCTTTAGTGAGATGACTTGTTTTATTGCAGATGTTTGATACTTGTTTCTGGTTTAAATTCACTGTCAACATTTCTAACAGCAGAGAAATAGATGCTGTGCATGAAGAGTACAAGCAGAAACTGAGAGACCAGGAAGCTTTCCACAGAAAACAAATTCAGCGGCAGCAGCTCTATGTTGAGGATTTAAAGCAGCAGATCTTGAAAGGACAGATCAAAGCAGAGCGGGAACTAGAAAATGACCAAGCACTAATCAACCAGCAGATCCAAGAAAGTGGGTACCTGCCTCTTCCTGTATCTCACTTCCCTTCCATTGTTTCATTCTTTTTGTCCTCCCTCCTTGCAGCTTTATTCTGATCATGTCTATGGTGCAGCTCTGCCGTGTTGCAGTGTAGACCCAGTCTGCTATTGTGTTTAAGTTACCTGTGCTTCATCCAACAAACTGTCCTGAGAAACTGGAACTGAGGTGACTGTGGCAGTTCCTTTCAGGGAAACTGTTCTAACATCAAGATGCAATAGGAACCAAGCAGCACTTCCAAGACAGCAGTATATGTCACTTGAGGTAGTATGTACAGGTTTCACTGAAGATGTCACCTGTAATAATATAGACTATTTTCCTATGCTTTTAATGAATTTCACTCATTAGGAAAAATAGGACCATGGTGCAAGACCACATCTCAAGTTGAATTTTCTGTGGTTGCTATGTGAGCTTTAAACAATGAAAACAAAGAAAACACATCTAAGTAGTAGGTGGGACACAGAAATGCAGAGCTAAAATCTCAAACCCAGTTAAAGGAAAGAGAGTTTAACTGTTTTTTATAGAGCAAATATTTACACACTCTTTTACAGTATGAAGATATTCCTTGATAGAAAGTGAAGTGCAAAGAACTCAGATTAAAAATAAGCTGTGGGGTTTATTTACCCTGAAGGCAGTAATTAGTGGTACTGCATCCTCCACTGCCAAATTTATTTTAAACCAAGACTGGTTTAGAAGAAGAAACAGTGTTAGTTGCAGTAAATTCTACTGTATTATGCAAGAATACCAGATCACCATCATGCTAGATCAGTCACTAGATTTCAGATGGCAAATAGCTGTCAGAAGGTGGAGCCACAGCATGTTTGGAGAGGTGTTTTTCACATGTCAGTGAAAAACACATGTCAGTCTGGCTGCCAGAGGTGCTCTTTACATATGGGCAAAAATATATAGTGAGATGTCTTGGTAGAGTTGGGCTGCCCCTTAACAAGTTTACAGACTGATCTGGAAACATTTTAGACCTTGAGATATTTTTAGCGACTGAAATTGGCTGCTTGTAATATTCTCTGGTTTGTCTTCTGGTTAAGTATTTGATACAGCTTTTGTGATAATCAAAGTATGACTGTTAGAAAGGCACCATTATCACTTCTCAAAATGTACTAATTGGTTCCTGGAAGAAGAAAAATGCATATTTGCAAGCTTTTCAGACCCAAATTTATGCAGGCTGCTATCTTTTTAGTTATGCCAGCTACAAAGAAGAGATTAAAATGAAATTGCAGTGATGGAAGGCAACAGAGATGGACTTAGGATATGCAGAAAGAAAAGAGAACCAGAGGAGCACCCCCAAAATACCTTTATTTCAAAGCTCTGTAGACTTAATCTCTATTTCTGTCTAGTTCTGCTGGTTTTGTTGTGTTCATGCAAAGCGCAGCCAGGCAGGTAGTTTTTGCCAGCCTAATACAATTATTCACTTAGAAACTCATCAAAGTTCTCCATGCTTTCTGTACCCTCTGTGTCTCAGCTCCTGACAGAGGCAAGTTTGTGAGCAGATATGAATTAGCATCTTAGAGCTTGCAGCTCTGTTGCTGGGAAACTCTTAGGTGCCAAATATTGTGCTTGCTTAAAAACATGTGGAAGAGGACAAATCTGGAAACAAAGACTTGCCAAAAAAAGCTTTGTATATGAAACTTTAAAATGTTATTAAGAAAAGTTAAATACAACTATGATTAGGTTGCTTCTCTTTTTTTATCCATACAGTAAACACAGAGTTAGACTTCCTATTTCTGTGCAAGTGCTTGTGCAGAATTGCCAACAGATAGAGGACAGGAGACTCACTGTAGTAGGGATCACTAATGAAGTACATCTCATAGGATCAGTACTCGCCAAGCAAGTGATGTTGACAATGTCTGTGCACTAATGATTTCTTTCTTCACTTCCACAGACCAAAATTCTTCTTTCACAGCTCAGCTGTGCAAAGCTGTGAGTAGCCCTTCTTTATCATATCAGACTTACACCACTTAATTCTTAATCCCCTGGATAAGCAACAAAGGGTTGCTTAGTCTAGTCTTGAAGTCTGTGGTAACGGGTTGGACTTGATGATCTTTGAGGTCTCTTCCAACCTTGGTGATACTGTGATACTGTGAAAATACTGCAGACTGAAAGTAAGACCAGCAAAAAAAACAACCAACCAACCAACCAAACCAAACCAAAACAAAACAAAACAAAAAAACCCCAAAAAATCTTACTAGTAAGACAGAGGTACTTTACAAAGTTTTAGTCCTTTGAGAAATGCTCTACTTGTCAGGGAACCTTGCCTGTGATTTTCACATTGCTCTTTCAGCTATTTTTTTTTAATTGCTTTGTGCAGTATATTTATATAGCAGCATAAAGATGAACAAACTCTGCTTTGTTAAGTGAACATGTCCAAGCTATCAGGCACAATCTGGTAGTAGTCATCTCAGTAATCCCTTGTTACAGTTCATTGTTTGTTACAGTTCATCATAACTCAGGCTGAAGCCAGAGCACTCTGGAAAACCTCTAAGCACATCACCTGCCTGGAATGCCCTGCCTTTGATTCAGGGTTCATAAAAAGCAACCTAGTGTTCTCTACTGCTTCTCCATTACTGCAAAGATCAGGTTCTGAATATTTGGAGAAAACTGTGTGTAAACAGAGGTGACATATTTTATCAAAACACGTTAATCAGTTGGTTTGTGAGCATGTTTAGCATTTAAGAAATATAAAGGACGTTAACAAAAGTGGAGAAGCTAACTCTTTATGGAGCAGAATGATGATTTTATGGAAAACATGCATTGACAAGTGGCATGAGCTTGTCTTTTATATTCATCCCAATAGTAAAAGACTGTGTTCACTTCACCTGCATCCTTGGCATGAGAGTATTTTATTTATTTCAAGTATGTTACGTGCTAAAGTACAGGATACGTCGTCTTCTATCAGGCTGTTTTGGCAAGTGCTTGTGGAACATCTGTAGTTGCAACAGATAGTAAAGTTGTGGTTGTTGTTCTGCTTCAATGAGGTGCCACACAGGGTTTGCATTGGAGAGGTTCCATCCAATGACTTTAGAGAGGCTGTCAGAACTGTCTGGCAGGTACCGATGTAGTGGCTTACTTGTAGCATTGTCTTCAACCCACTTGGAAGGTGGCATGCCCATCCACAGGGCTGGTAAAAATCAACAAAACAGCAACTGCCCTCACTCATGAGGCACATCCCCACTGGGGACATAGAGTACTCTAGCCTTCAGGTTTACTGAATTTGCCACTGATAATGATGAGAATAAAAATTGTCATTTCCTGTGCTAAACAACCTTCCTTAGCATGGCTTTGGGCTCCCCCATTTTCAACGTCTTGAGGTAAGTGGGGAAAAATAGTTTGCAGGAGTCAAGGAGGAAAGGAGCAAAAGGCACGAAGTGAGATGTTTGGTTTAGAAAAGTTGTAAAACACTCACATGCTGTGATGAGAAGTCAGTGACATTTTAGAATTGCATAAGTGCTTGTTTTTTCCACTCAAATGGTAGGAATTTATTAGGCAGAAGCTTATTAGTGTGCCCATGAAGTTCTGCTTGCTGCATTAACATAGAGGCTCCGAACTTAGCTCTTTACAATCTCTCTAGTTCTTTTGTTAACTCTGCTCTCGGTGGGCATACCTTCAGTCCCTAAGTAACACATACAAAGTTTAATGTTTGACTTCAGAGTAATTAAAGCAGAAGTAGTAACATATTTCACAGTAAAAGGCTAATCAGGTCATACTTCACTCCTGTGAATATGCATCCTGTCTGAAAAGTGCACAGAGGTGAACTTAGGCCTTTTAATGCTTCCACTGTATTTTAACAAAACTGAGGTGATGTTTTGAGTGTAATCTTTGAGAAATTGAAATGTGTTCTACTTTTTGCTTACAAACAACATCTTATCAACCAGACTTCTTAGCTGTACCAAACCACCCTCTGCTTGTATCTTGCAATTGTTACCCAAGTCCTTATCCCAGTGGAGAGGCTTTTGGTTATCAGTTAAGTGCCGCAATGATATGTGTTTCCCTAAATGGTTTGTCAAGAGTTGAGGCTGGGCTGACCACTAAACAAATTACGGATGCTCTCTGTTCACCCCTCTCCTGTCACAGAGGGGAAAAGGCATGACAGAGAGAGACTTATCAGCTGAAAAAAAAAACTAAAACAGCTTCAGTTAAGCAGTAACAGTACAAAGAAAAAAAATATTAATAATAATGAACTATATGCAACACCAATACTGAACTCCCTGATGATGCGGCAGGGTGGGCACTGGGAAATCCCGGACTGGACCAGTGGGACATGGGAATGGAATTCAGGAAGTGGATTCAGAAACTCATTAACTGGGATCAAAGCCAGAAGAATAAGGTCCTCCTCAGACACAAGCCACAGAAGAAGAGGGATTAACCCTTGTGACCCTTCCACTTTATACTGAATATGACATACAGGGAATGGAATACCTTATGGTCAGGTTTGAATCACCTGTACTGTCTGCTTCTCCCTGCACCTGCATCTTTTTTTGCTTATTTATAATCATTTCACTTAGAGCACTCCAATGTGGTACCCTAGATTTAGCAGTAAACTTGTTCTGCACAGGCACAAGTATAAGCAAGTGTCTCTCTCTATGTATTGATCTTTGATTGTAACTATAAACATTGAGCGTTATCACATCTAGAGGCAGACACTGCCTGCAGAACCATGCAGCTGCCTTCAGAAAGTGCTATCACATAGAAGAGACTGAGATGTAAAGTAAAATCACTGAACAGAACTGGTTCTGTTCTAGCTCAAAGCAGGACAATGGTTTGTCAAGACTCTGCTCTATGTGCAGAGATATTCTGTTCTCAGATGAGCTCTCAAGGCTAACTAGATTACAAAATTAAAACAAGACAACAAAGAACGATGTTTTTCCTATGATTTTTAGTTTCTTTCAATTGTTTTGTTGTTGTTTCTTTTGCAGACCAGCAGTGGCTTATAAATGAGAATAAGCGACTGGCAGCACTTCAGCAGCAGCAGAGGGAGTTTGGAGTGCAAACAGAGTCCACGCTGTGTGCAGAGGCTGAGGTGCAGAGTACCCTTGGGCTGGAAATTTGCCCTTCCCTGCTACAGCGGAACAAGAAGAGACTGGTGCAGCTGGAGCTCTTGCGAAGACACTCCTTAAAAAAGGCAGAAAGAAACATAAGACGGAAAAAGGTCAAATTCCAGCTGGAAAGGATAGTCAAGAAGCAGAAGTTATTGGAAGCCAAGCAAAACCTTGAGCAGTTGGAAGCCAGCTGCTGTCTCGGTGAAGAGTGTGTGAAACAATCCCAAGTCCTAAATGAAAATATTGCTGTAGGGTCCTCTTCAGATCACCAGTTGCAAAAGAGAAGAAGGTCACTGGGTTCAAGTTCCTTGCAGCACAGGAGGCATTTGTGCTGTAACCCACCTCTGCCCCAGGTACCCAGGTAAATTAACATCTGCCAGTTCCTCTGCACTTACAAAAGTAATTGGAATTTGAAGGTATTTTCAGTGGCCACCTATACTCCAGGATGCCTTGCAATGTATTGGAACAATCCCAAAGCTTGCAAATACACTGAGTGTCACACTAGAGCTGTTGGCCCTTTTCCCTTGGATCTGTACAGTGCATTCCCTGCTTAGCTCTTTGATGTGGTCTTTCTCACTGTTGTTTGCAGTTCTCTTTCCAGCCTTTCTGCACCTATTTGTCAATGCTTTCCAGAACTGCATTGACAGAACTCTTGCAATTGTTGTTGTTGTTTATTTGACAGAACTCTTGTTCTTATCTTGTTCAAACTGTTTGTAAATACTAGTTTCCGCATCAGTTCACCTTTATTAGAGTAAAACTCTACCTTCAGAATATTTGTAACATTGGAGTGATTCTGTATTAGGTTGGCTGGCCTTTCTCAAGCTAAATAAACATCTCTGTGATGCCAGAGTGTCTATTGCAGCATGGTCTTAGAGGCAGGACATAGCTAACTCTGCTGAGTGGATTTCTGTGACTTAGAACTGTCCTTTGTTTTTACTAACGTTTGCTGCTAATTAAGCCTACGGAGACTAAATGCCAAGCTATGCCACATAGCATCCAGCTATTCCTTTGTGTTGCAGACATATTTTAGGATATCTGGGACGGACAGCTTTTTTCTATTCTCTGCTAGAAGTTGCTTTTGAAGGCATTAAGACTGTCTCTTCAAGTGTTGTTACTCTTAACTATAAGACATTACTATGGAAGTATTGTTAAATATGTTATTCAAACAATGACTGGGCTTTATTTCTTCCTTATTTCCACAGCTCTTTATTGAAGAGAGAGACTGTCTCAAAGTTATCTACCTCACCAAATACTGATCAATGCTGTAAAAGCAGTACAACAGGGAGGTTGTCATCTGTAGAACATCTTTACAGAAGAGGTAAAGACACTTCAGGGAATGATGACCTTAATGATGAAAAAGGGGTCTCCTTTTCAGTCCAGAGGCAGCTAACTGAAAAACAGAAGGCATCTTCATTTGGAAATAAAGGAGGAGCAGAGAAAGACCCCAGTGATTCAGCTATCATGGCTTGTATCAGTAAAAACAATCCAAAAATCGGAAAGTTGGATGACAACCCAGAGCAAGCTGGATCTCAAAACCAGACCTCTAAAGGCTCTTCTCCTGATCTTTCTAAGGGGAAAGATGAGCCTGAAACCTTTATTGCAGGGACAAGAATGACAAAAGCAAAGGTGCTAAGAGACTTAAGTCAGCCTGCAAGTAGCAATCTAGAACAAAATAGAGCTCAGGTATCCAACAAAAAGACTAGAATGGATATCAATGGAAAAGGCCACAGGTCTTCTTCAGAAAACTTTCCTCAACAAATGAAGAAAACAGTCTTTGGGAACCCACCGTCAGTGCATCTAAACGAAACAGCTAACAACTTGAAGGAAGAGTCACACTCAGCCTTGCCAAGTGATGAGAAATCATCAGTGGAACAGCAAGAATTTCTGATGGTGGCAACATCAGTAGGAAATCTCACTAAGATGAACACACAGACACCACTCTTTTATGTTGAAAAGAAGTGGCACAGTGCTGAGATGCTAACTGCTGGAGTGCCCAAAACAGCCACAGATGTGCTGGGGAACTGGCAAGAGGATGATGAAAATGAGATTTCTGACACGGACAGTTCCTATTCTGTAGATTCTCTCTCCTGTGCTTATGCAAAAGCTTTCACAGAGAAACCAAAGCAAGATTTTGACAGAAATAAGTGTCTTGTCAACCCAGAAGATTCTGAGAGTGATGACAGTCAAATGTCACAAGACTCTCTGGTAGAAAAGGAAAATAAAGCCAAGAAGAGAAACAAAAATCCATTTCACAAGTCAAAGGCCCACCTTGAGCCACCAAAGCTTTTCAAAAGCAGAACTGCTCACCATAGTTCACCTTTGATGACATATGTATCTCGTAGGGGACTGGGAAAGCCTGAAAGAAGCTTTTCTCTGGACAGCTTAGGTGATGGAGAAGAGATGCCAGCAGAAGATCAAATAGAAGAATCCAAATCTGATTCATCTGAAGAAATGCCAGCAGAGATTTTTTGGAAGTTACAAGCTCCTAGATCACCAGCTACACAGACTGAGGAAGATCATGAGTCTAAGTCCTGTAACAGAGCTATAGAAGGGAAAAATCATGATCTGAAGCTGAGCAGTTCCTTTTATTTGGACAGTAAACCACAGCTTGCTTCCAGTAATCCTTGCAAGCAATTGATGACAGGGGCAGAAGTCTCCTTTGTAGAACAAGAAAGGTCTCATGACAAAAGACTATGTTGTATACGGAGAAATTCTTTGCTTCCTGCAGATGCTTGGTCCTCCTGTGTCACAAAGGTTGATGTCAGCAGCCCACATATAACAGCACCTTCTTCCCATGAAAATTTTGAATTTCAAGAAGCTCATTTGTGCTCTTTGAGCAAACCAGAGCTTTGGGTGAAGAAAGATGATCTAAAGCAGTCAGCTGCCGAAGTTTCTTTTGTTTCTGGCTCCAAGCAGATACACAGCTTTACTCATTTATCACATCATATAACCAAAATGGACACTGTCTTCTTCTCTGACACATCAGAAGTACCTTTACCTGAAACAACAACAACTGCAAGCAGAGTTTCTGCCAGTGGGTCATTAAATAAGATCCTTAATGGATGGACAAACTCTAATGAAAATTCTTCTTTGGAATCTCAAGACGTAATGTCCTCATTTGTTAGTTCGGTAGGACCAAGCTCCTCTTGTGTTCCTATTTCAGCAAAGCATGATTATTATGAACATTCAAGGTCAAATAACCCTGGACAAGAACAGCTCAACAAATTACCTGCTTACAGGTCTACCAGTGAATGCACACTAATGTCCCACTGTTTGGAAAGTGCCTCCACTGCAGACTGCTCCTCACTCATATCTAGGAAAGAGGAACATTCTTTCCCCACAACTCATCCAGAGCTGTCCAAAGACCACAATCTGAAAAAAACACCTTTTATTTCTGTGTTGCCTGTACAAGTTTTGGGGCAGACAAATGGCTGTGCTGATGCAGATTTGGAAGGTGATTTCTTTAGAGGTTATGAAAAAGATGACCTTGATGATGACTTCAATAATTTGATGACAAAATCAAGTAAGACAGATTCCGGCAGTGGAAGTGCATCTGTCAGTCTACCTGCTGCTGAATCTTCTACAGAACTTGCTTGTAGTATGACCTCAACACAGACATCTGCAGTAAAACAAGTCCAGTTTGGAAACCATGGACAGCTTTTTCCAAGAAGGGAAATACCAACATATTGTGATGAAGGTTTCTTTCTCAGTGACTTAACAAACAAGAACTACTCATTACTAAACAGTTACGAGCTTCAGACATCAGCTAGACAAGGGGCAGGATCAACTATTACAGAAGGTCTTTTCAGGTCTGGGGAGAATGATTTGGAAACAATGCAAGAAATGGATTATGAGCAAATATCTGCAGAAGAAATAACAGCAGAGACAGATTTTTTCTCACAGAAGACAACATATCAATGTAACCCTTTAGTGGTTGCTCACAGCGTGAGTTATGATCAGTCTGCAACACCAATAGAGATGACTCAGAAAGAGATGATCTGTATGGAAACTAGCACAGATAGCCTGGCAGAGGTTGCACCAGAAGTGCCTTCATTTGGAGATACAGAAGAACAGGAACCAGAGGGTGAGGACTTGTCTTCACTGAATCATTACGAATTCAAAAGCAAACCTGTTTCAAAAAGTTATTCCCATGAATGTGCTGCAGCAGACAGTCAGACAAGATGCTCATCCCAACAAATTTCAGAAGATTCTACATTATGCATTGGGAATGTAAGAGAAGAAAGCAGTGAGAGCAAAGAACACAATGTCTTGAATTCTCAGGCGGTAGTTCAGAAAGACTTTTCATCCGAGTATGAAAGCTTAGTAGTAAGTGAAGTGAGTTATCTTGTAGTGAATGTGAATGGGAAAGACACAGAGTCTTTCCCTGCTGCTGTTTGTGAGAGTGCAAATGGTTTTCTCCCAGAATCCAACTCAAGCATATTTTACAAAGGTTCAGCTAAAGCTGACCTTTTTCAAAGCGCATCAGAGACTGAAAATCACGATAGCCTCTTGCAGCATGTCACAGCAGCAAAGGGACATCACCATGCTGCATCTAATCTTACTGTGGGAGGTGGTGCTGCAGAAAGTTGTTCCTATGTGAATTCTGGCTCCCTTGGCACAACATGCTCTTCAACAGGTCAGAAGAACAGTACACACAAGACAGCTGATATCTCTGTGGAATTTGAAGCAGAAACAAAGAACAAATCTTTACCTGAATCCAGAGAACAGAAAGAAGCCTTATTCCAAAGTGATTGCCTAGAAGTTATCTCATTTGTTGAAGATTATGTACACTCAGAGTCAGGAAAAGTATTTGAGCACAAGGCAAATACATCAGCTACTGTGTCTCAAGAGAAGAATGAAGAATCCAAGTGTTTAAAAAATCCAGGAACCGATTCAGAAGCAGTTGCGGTTCCTTCTCAGAACATAAAATCAAACGCTGATGAAGTAACAGAATTAACCAATAGTGTAGTCAGTTTAGGAACAAATGCATTGGAAAATAAATCCAGGCAGATTGAAAGTTTACCTGACAAAATCCAAAGTGTAACTGAAGACAGGAGCACAGAGGATTTTAAAGACAGTATAGCTCAGAGTCCAAAGAAACCTATCGATACTGTAGCCTCTGAAGTTCAGTGTGAGTTTTATACAAACCTCTGCTTGACACATGAGGAGGTGGAGAAGGATGGACTGCAGGTAGCCTGTGGTGAGGCAGAACACACTCAAGAATCAGAAGCACTCCTGCATTCTGGTAGCAGTTTTGGCCAAAAAGAAAAAAGTGAGGAAATGGAAATGGGGTTTCATTCACCAGCATTTTCTGTTGCTCCCAAAACCACTCCTTCAGCTGTGTGTTCCCCCACCACAGACTCTGTTAGTCAGAATACCTCAGGCTTCCTTGACACTTGTGAGGGACTTTTACAGATGAGCAGAAGAGAAGAAACTGTGTGTAATACAGAGGATGTAGCTGCAATCATAAGTGGGCCAGGAAATGTTTTATCAAAGCCTGAAAATGAAGGGCAAGTATATTCTGGTACCTTAACTCAACCTTGTGTACCAAACCATTTGGCTCAGGAAGACAAGCTTAATGAATGTGAGGTGACTGGGAGTGAAGAACAAATCCTGACAGAGACCGATGGGCTGTCTGTTATGAGGCAAGAACTCATACACACAGATGGAAATCTTTTGTTTTCTGAAGAGTCTCCAACTCTCCATCAGATGTGTTGTGACAGAGAGGACAAAGAGGAAATTTTAAATTGGTTTAAAGTCCCTGAAAGATACTTGACAGCTTCTAGGCTAGAAGACAATATACTGTTAGAAGATGATTCAAGTTACCATGATCCTACTGAAATGAGTGAAGATGGTGCCTCAGAGGACTCTTTTACAGATACAAGCAATGCAGTCATGAAAGATACCGATGCATGTGAATATTCAATTGATGATAGTACTGGTATTGACCAATGCAGAACTGAACAAGCATGTGAAAATCTCCACATTAAAGAGGAAAGCCATACATATATGAGCTGCTCTGTGCAATACCCTGAACTGGGCACTTCAGAAAACTCAAATGTAAGTAACATTAAGAAAAAACCTGACAGTTATGGATTGGATCCAGCAGGCTCCAGAGCTGAGGAGGAGAAAGTACAAGTGGCTGGAACAGACAAAGAAAAGCAGATGTTTGTAGAAAACTCAGAGGAGGTAGGAGTGATCATTTTACAAAACCTGAATGAACTATTCCCTGAAAACAAAGAGAGCTGCCAAATGACACATAGTGACAGCAAATCAAATGAAATCATAAGAGAAAGCCAGTGGGTGTCTACCAGCTCTTCTAGAAATAGTGAAGACACCAACAAGCAACAAAGTCCACCAGCCATACTGAAGTCTCTTGAAAAAAACCAAGAAGGTTCACTTAAAGGTTCCTCATGCCAGTCTGTAAATCATGTTTTATACCTTGGAATAAGTGATGATTCCCGTCTCACTCAAGACATGCCCACTGCATTGAAAGAACACAGGAAACTGTCTAACAGCAGTGCTGGGACTGGAGCTGTTCTGCCTTACTATGAAACACTAATGGAAAGTGAGGTCTGTGTTGGGGCACCTGCTACAGTAAACACAAATGGAGAAGAAAAGCATCTTTCTGTAAGTAAGAACGTGCCATTTCAGCAGACCAGGACTACACAGGATAGGCAGGGGGAAGAATCCTTTTTATTTAACACTGCACCTGATTATGCTGTATCTGGGTGCCTTGTCAGTGAGAACATCTCTTCCACTCCCTGCAGTGCAGGCCATCCTGAGTCTGAAACTGTTGTACTTAAGCAAGGGGCCAAGGAAAACTCATTTTCCTTGGAAAAATTGGATTCTTCTGAGGCTGTAATTCAGAATGTTAACAATGCTCATGGAGATCACAGTGCAGATTTAATGGTTAGTAAGCTATTGAAAGATTGCCTTGATTCCACAGAAGACACAGCTCAAGAGAATAAAGGTGCCAGTGTGCCTTATTCACTGCTCTTGGATAATTCAAGCCTGCTTTCTTCTTCAGAGGAAGAAGTGATGGGAGATATAGGAGGAGGGGAAATGTGTTCTTTACTAGAAGTCTCTTCACAAAAAACATTTCACAGTCATAACACTACTCAGAGAGTACCTCACTCAGGGAGTTCATCACAGTATGATGAGGAGGAGACATTTCTAAGCACAATTTACACTGTAACAAACAGTAAAAATGACAATGCAAAGTTTCCTGGTGTAGCTGGATGTCAGTGTGAGCCCAGCAAAAATCAAGGACATGTGAATTCGGAAGAGCTCTGCGTAGACCAAATGGGCAGCACTGTTTCTGAGAATGCTTCAGCCCTTTCAGAAGGCCTGGACAAGTCTTCATGGGGAAATCTACATTATAATAAAGAGTTTGTAAATTATAATAGGAACTTGGGCACTTCTGAATGTTCTCTTGGTCTTCTGAATTGTCCATCATCATCTGCAGATGTTTTGATTGCTGGCAACAGAGACAAAGGTAAAAACAATGCTGTTCCCTGTGAGGAAACAAAGTACTTTGAAGGTGAATCAACTGATTTAAGTGTATCTGTAACTTTTCCTGATGTTTCTCCACTAAGAGATGAAAAGAAAAATAACTCTGCAGTTGCAGAGGCCAGATGCATTCCGAACAATAAACTCCCTGAAAAAGTTGCAGAAACAGATCAAAAGGAGGAAATAAGTCAAGGTTCTTTCCAGAACTGCAATGACATAAAAGAAAATAAAATTAGCGAGTACTTGGAACACTGCAGGAACACTTCTAGTGTGACTGTACCAGAATTGAGCTTGCTTACTTTTCAGAGCCAAGGACAGACTGGCAGTAAAGAACCAAAGGCTTTTCCAGCCTACTTTGCAGAAGGTTTTCCAGCTGATACACCATTTCAAAGCTCCAAGAACTTTAGTGCTTCTGACACTTGTTGCTTACTTGATAACTCAAAAACTCTAATGTTTACTCAGCTTGAGGACTCACTTCAGGGCACTTGTTTGACTGAGCGAGCATCCTCCAGTTCTGCATCTGTGTGCTCTGTAAATGAAGGAGAGTTTCCTCAAACATATGCAAGTGTCAGTCACCCATCCTTAACACCATTTTCAGAACCACCTTTAACTGCAGATACAGACCATGGTGAAAGTGGCAGGCACAGTATTTCACACACAAGTATATTGCAACGTTCTCCATCTGCTGTCTTGCAAATACAAGACACTCAGTCTGATAAGGCTGTGGTATTTGATGAGCCAATATGTGCTTCAGGGAGTATTTTACTATCTCTTGCAAAAGAAAACAGGCATTGTCCAGTATCAGACATAGACTCTACTTCATATAAAAATTCTGCTGTAGAGGGGGAACCTGCATATGGAAGTAATCATCAAAAATTCAGCAATGATATAAAAGTTGATCAGCACCACTGGGTTAAATTTCCACCACAAGAAGCTTGCACAGAACATACAGAGAAAGTACTAAATGAGAATTCTTTTTTGTTCCCATCATTAAGTTTTTGGGGTACTGGAAGGGCAGCTCTTGTTAAAGAGGGACAAATGAGAAAAACAATGAACAGAAATGAGGAAGAACTGCATTCAAACACTCAGGCTGAACATTCTGTAGTAAGGCCAGAGCAGAGCAAAGCAGTAAGTAGAGAACCTGTTCAAAAGCAAAGTGATGTGTCCTCAAATACTGCAAATGATGTTGATGTGGCTCCTGAACACACCTGCAATTCGTTTAGTCCAGCATATCCCACACTCAGCAGAAGCACTGGTTGCAGCCAGCTGTATCACACTGTCTTGGGCTTCAAAGAAAACCCTGCAGATCTGCAAGTTAATTGTCAATTTGTGCCTATTGGTGAACAGGCAGAACAAGTGCCAGAGAGAACAAGTACAGATGGTGAAAAAGAGATTTTGCTTGGCAAAATTAATATAGGTTTGAGCATTGGTAACCCTTCTGTTGCTGCTGCAAACAGTTGCTCAACAACAGAAGAGTCTATGATGAGGAGTAAGGCTCTGAAATCAGAAAGAATAACATTTTCTGTAATGAATAATGAAAGTACCTCTGTAAAGTTTTTACCAGAAAGCCATGATTTGTCTCCTCAAGAATCCAAATCAGTGCAGTTCAGAAGCAAAAGATCATATTCTACTACACGAAATACAAAGAGCTGTAAACAAAGTGAGCACAGACCTTATTTACAAAGTCACAGACTATCAGCTCCAGCTATTGCTTTCTTCTCTGATACAGAATATACTTTGGAAGCCTCATCTAAGGCAGATCCTCCTTTGTTATGTTCTACATCTAAATCACTACAAGATTTAAATATGAGTGTAGAGCCTCCATCACCAACTGAAGATGATCTTCACAGAACTGAAAGATTTTCAAAACAGGAATCAAAGAACTTTCTGCAGATTGAATCTAACCCCAGATTTCAGCAAAGAATGGCACAGATTACAAAACTTGAAAACTATGATCCCAAAAGTGTACAAAATTTTGCAGCAAGAACCCAAAGCAGTCAGTCCTTAGAAGACTGTGCTACTCAGCCTCCGTTGTCCTTACTGCACACAGCTCACAGTTCTGCAGGTACAGAAGCAAACTGCCATTCAAAGAGTAGCTCTGTAGCTCAGTGTAGTGAAGGGAAAGTTGAAGAAGCTGAATACCAGCCAGAAACAGGATTATTTTTGCAAGGCAATAAAGATACAATGCATTTCAGTTCAAGTGATGTCAACCCATATATTCATCCGTGGGAAAGAGGTGAATTGTGCAAGATTGGTTGGAAACAGTATGCTTTTGGAAGTGCAAGTGATGTCTCTTGCAATCAAATTCCTTTAAAATTGGACAGTTGTAAAGTTATGAGATGTTCTAGTGTAGACAATGGATTGAATTCTCAAAATTCTCCTTTCCATTCTCATCTCAGTTCATATGCTACAGCAAAGGTTTTATCAAGCACTTTGAGCAGTATCGAAGGTCTTCAAGGATGGGACAATGTCAGAGGAAAGTTTCAATCTGCATGCTCAAGTGACAGTAGCAAGCAGCATGCCAATGTATCCAGTGAGACATTGAAAGCTAATCCAGAAAATTACACTGCTGAATTGGAGAATCCTTCTGCACAGCCTGGCAACTCTTCAGTGCAGGTCGATGAAATTGTACTCCTTTACCCTTCTGAGTCTGAAAGGTTGTCCAAAAAACTACCAGGGATTACCTGTGAGCAGGCAACACAAACAGCTACTACAGGAAAGTATAAAAGGCAGAGGAGACATCAGAGAAGCTATACAGATGTTTCTGCAAGAAGCCAGGAAACAGGCAGAGATTTATTCCATCAACCTTCTTCTTGGATGAGCATGCAGAACTTGTCCATGCATCTGTCACAGCTTCTTCAGAACACTTCTGAGCTGTTGGGAAACCTCTCCCAGCAGAATATCATGGATAATGAGCAAAATGCCAAAATCAGCCAAAAAGGAAATGCAGAGGTTGTTAAGGCTGCTAGATCAGATAGCTGCACTCAAACTACTGCAGATGTAGGCACTCAAACTGAGCTCTTGGAAGAACCTCAAAGCAAAGCAAAACCAGCAGGGGCAAAAATGGAAGATGAGTTGAGAGCAGCTCAGGCAGTAAATGTTAATTGGAAGGGAACAGATACAGGATGTAAGATTCCCAAAAGGAAAGAGCAAACACTCTCTCTTGAAGAAAGGACACAAGAACGAGCAGGGATGAGAAATCTGAGCAGTCCTGACTTCCATGACAGTCTTGACAGCATTTTGGAAGATTCCTTTATGCGTCTGCCTCCCTTACCTAGAACATCCACTCCTATCCTAGATTTTAAAAAACCATTATTAAATGCCCAGCAGAACATTGCTTTTGCAAGTGCCAGAGTTTCATCTGCCACATCATCTTCGCTGAATTTGGGGAAAGATGGTTCTTCATGCACTGTAGTTAGCAGCCCTGCTAATAGCACCTCTCCATCTGCGGCATCTTATACCCAGGATAGAACTGTCAGTGATCCGGAGGTTCCAGCTGAAAGGAAATGTTGTTACAGAAGCAGTCTGCTAGTCGATAGGGCCTCCTCCCCTATTCTCACTATTAGTGCTAGTCCTAGCAGCCAGACTGCTTTTAGCAGATCTGCCTGCCCTGGTAATGAATCTCTTGGATATTCCAATGATACTTCAGGTCCCCTTTACAACCAGAGAAGACAGAGGGCAGATCCACAATCCAGCAGGCAACCTCACATGGACAATTTTTCACAAACTGAAACAGACACTGAATCTGGCACTTCGAGAGAACTTAAGGGCATAAGAGAGAAATCTGAAAGCTGCTCAGATAAGAAAGCAGCCAAAGAGGTTTTAGGACAGGATGGATCAAAAGACTTGGAACAGCAGCGTAGACTCATGGTTGGCACCCACACTACCGTTCGTGCCAAACGACTGTGTCACTCCAGTAGCATGTTGGAGATGTCAGCCCACAGGGAGGTTTTAGCAGGTGATCTCAGATACCACAGCCCCCTGGCACGTTCACTTCGCTGTATGCATGCCACGAGGGGAGGAAGAGGTTCTTTAGCTGGAATTAGACATGGAAAATATGTTGGTAATTCTGATACTGCTTTGATTCATAACTACTCGCCTCCAAATGCCGACTTACTTTGCAATAAAAGAATTAGTACCACTTCTTTAGGTAAGACAAATGCAGGAGCCTCCTCAGAATCTCTGGTAGAAGCTGCTTCTCTACAATTCCATGATTTCTTCTGGAAAAATGAAAAGAGCTGCCCTACCCCACTCTCTGACGGAAGCGATGTGCAAACTTCCTTCCAAGATGACAACACAGGTTCTGTCACTGAAAGTGAATGTGACACTGAAATTCCTCTCAGCAGAAGTACTCCTTTTGCAAAGCCTTACAGGCCTCGGAGCTACAGTCTCCGTGACTTGCCCATGCACAATAAATTCAGCAACTGGTGTGGTGTTAAGGGCAGCCCTTCTCCTTCCTTGCTCAGCATGAGCAGCAGTGTGACTGATTTACAGAGTCAGGCAGAAAAGAAACCTAGAAGCACACAAGAAACAGAAATAGGAGGGAATTCCCAGCTCTGTGACACCAGGAGCAGAGAGATCGAGAGGCTTCAGCGAGAGCGTGCTCAAATCATGTCTGGCATTCACCTGGATCTGCATCAGCAGCCCCTCACCGTGGAGCTGGCCGAAGCAAAGCTCAACTACGGCATTGGTGAAACGGATGCCCTGCTTAGGGTCCTTCAGAGTGGGACTGCAGATGACCCAGTGGCCATTCCAGTGAAGGAGAAACTTTATGAAAGGTAAATTGTTTAAAGCAGTGTTGTGTTAAGGATTTCAAGTACGCTTCATGTGCGCTTCATGCAGCATGAATAACATTTAGCAATGAGCACTTCACCGCTTAGTGAACTACAAGTGAAGAGATAGAGTATTAAAGCTTATCTTATATATGGTTAAGTGAGGCATTTAAGACAAAATTTTGGGGTTACTTCAAGAAAGTAGGGAGAAGTGGAAGCTTCAGTGCAATTCCCATCTAGTGTCACCTCACTGTTACAATTTCTAGCAGCCACAAGGGTGGTTGTGTATGCAGCAATTGCAGGAGTACCTTTCATTAATGTATTGCAGTGTAAAAACACCTGATAGATCCTGTTTATGGGCCTATCTTGTTCATGCCTCTGTGAATAAAAAAAAATCAAGCTCCTTGATTCTTACATTTGAATTATAGAACTCAGTTTAGGAAGCTGAGGAATTTAGGAGTAGCTACATTAGTCTCTGTCCACAATCTGTCTCTCAGCCATTACAACCTTTTATGTGTTTCCTGCTGTTATAAAAGCAGCAGAGTTGTGGAATTTCTGCATCAGCTGTCAGCATGTGCCCAAAGGGTATTTGCAAGGGAGTGTGTGGCATTAGATTCCTACACATCTTATATTACAAGCTGTCTGATATTTGTTTCAGAAAATCAAAAAATGTAACCTTTCATGGCGTGTTCTGCTGGCTCTAACCATGTTTCCCTGACAGGCATGTGAAGACTATTGAAACTCTGAGGAAGGAAAGAGAAAAAAGGCTACAAAGATACCAAAGAAGCCGAAGTTTGAGTCCTCAGAAGCATCTGAGTCTGTTGCAGACATTGGATTCAAGTCAGAGGGATCTAGATCTCCCCAGCAGGCGTCGAGAATATCTGCAACAACTGAGAAGGGATGTGGTGGAAAACACCAGGTAGGGCAGTAGAAACCTCTCATGTGGCCTGATGTAGATTAACAGTGTTCAGAGTGGATGAGCATTAATGGTTCTTGCTAACACCTGAGACATCTGTGGCAGAATTATTATTCTTAAAGTGGAAATGTTAAAGTTTGGGATAGAAAATGCTTTCAGGAAAAACACATGCCTGATTTTAGGAAACATTCACTAAAACCTTCTGTCTAATTTCTTTCAATCCATATCTATTTTATGTGTATATGATGAGATGGTGGGGACAGCCAAAGTATTCAGTCTTCACTCATTACAGAATCATAGAATGGTTTAGGTTGGAAGGGACCTCAAAGATCATCTGGTTTCAACACCCCACCATAGGCAGGGACACCTCCCACTAGAACAGGTCACTCAACCTAGCCTTGAACACCTCCAGAGAGGGAGCAGCCACAACCTCCCTGGGCAACCTGTGCCAGTGTCTCACCACCCTCACTGTAAAGAACTGCTTCCTAACATCTAGTTTCAATCTCCCCTTTTCCAGTTTAAACCCATTACTCCGTGTCCCATCATTACAANTTTGCTTGCTTTGTGGTAGACCAAATGCAGTAGTTTGGGGGGGTGGGGGCGGGGGTGTTGCAAGGTTGATGCAGCCTTTATTGAGCAAGGAGAAACTTTTTGGAGGTTAATATAGTGAGGTTTGATTGCTTTTCTGGCAAGTTTTCCTGTTGTGTGTTGAAAGATGATGTTCTTGTGGTATTTTGTCAGATGACCCACTTTCAAGCATGATGTACGTTCTCCCCTCCTTCCTCACCTTACAGAGCTCAGGAACCAAAAAGAAGAAGCATTCAGCATCCTTCAGACATTGAACTGTTGCTCCGAGACTACCAGAGGGCACGAGAGGAAACCAAAACTGAAATTGCACGAGCTAGGGATAAGCTCCGGGAGAGAGCTGAGCAGGAAAAAAGGCGCATACGGGAGCAGATGTTTTCCCAGTTACAGAAGGTGAGCATTGCAGGGGGAACCATCATGTGCAAGAAACTCCTAAGGCTCTCTTGCTGGACTGAGCTTACACAGCCATCCTGTGAGCATCTGCTCAGTCTATTGAAGTTTTGCTAACTCTTGATTTAAAAAAATTTCAATATGTACTTAAAACACAAAGGCCTTTATTTTCTTTTTATTTTCCTCCCTCCCCTCCTCCCCTTTATAGATTGTCCTCCATGTGTGTATTTGTCCTATACTTTTGCATTTTCCTTATGCACTGTGTTACCCATCATGCACATTCCCAAGCGTGAGCATTTTCCTCCCAGATGCAAGGATTAAATACCGTGTTGGGATGTATCTATTCTGCCCAGTTTCTGACTATACATTTATGCAGTAACCTCTGTCACTGTCTGATAATGCAGCTGCAGTTAGAGCTGCAGACCTCCTCGCCTCATCTGTGAGTATCTGGTGCAAAATGCAGTTGCTCATTTCATTGCTGTGCATCCCCTAAGACACCTCCACTGAGTAATTGGGTCTTACCACACCTGCTGCTGTGCTTTCCTTGTGAAATGTAGACATACTTGACTTAAGTTAGAAAACCAAACTTAAAACTGCCCTTGAAAATATAAATTATCTATCTTGAAGTTCTCAGAATTTTCTTATTATGTATTTTTTTCTTTAATTTTCTGGGCTGACATTGAGCAGTTCTATTGGTCTTTTAACAACTATATTTGACCATCAAGGTAAGTCAGGGCCTACTCAAGAAGTAGACAAAGAGCACTAATGGGACTGGAAAGAGTTTTTTAAAAAAGAAATATTTTTCCCAAAAAACTTTTTTCCCCCCCTTACAAACATCCTAGCATTAGTTTGATATCCTGGACTCTCATCTGTGAAGTGTAACGACGACGGAAGCTGCACTTTCCCAGACTGCCAGGTGTTACAGGATAATTNAACTGAAATTGCACGAGCTAGGGATAAGCTCCGGGAGAGAGCTGAGCAGGAAAAAAGGCGCATACGGGAGCAGATGTTTTCCCAGTTACAGAAGGTGAGCATTGCAGGGGGAACCATCATGTGCAAGAAACTCCTAAGGCTCTCTTGCTGGACTGAGCTTACACAGCCATCCTGTGAGCATCTGCTCAGTCTATTGAAGAGTTTTGCTAAGGTAAACTGAGTTGATTTAAAAAATTTCAATATGTACTTAAAACACAAAGGCCTTTATTTTCTTTTTATTCTCCTCCCTCCCCTCCTCCCCTTTATAGATTGTCCTCCATGTGTGTATTTGTCCTATACTTTTGCATTTTCCTTATGCACTGTGTTACCCATCATGCACATTCCCAAGCGTGAGCATTTTCCTCCCAGATGCAAGGATTAAATACCGTGTTGGGATGTATCTATTCTGCCCAGTTTCTGACTATACATTTATGCAGTAACCTCTGTCACTGTCTGATAATGCAGCTGCAGTTAGAGCTGCAGACCTCCTCGCCTCATCTGTGAGTATCTGGTGCAAAATGCAGTTGCTCATTTCATTGCTGTGCATCCCCTAAGACACCTCCACTGAGTAATTGGGTCTTACCACACTTGCTGCTGTGCTTTCCTTGTGAAATGTAGACATACTTGACTTAAGTTAGAAAACCAAACTTAAAACTGCCCTTGAAAATATAAATTATCTAGCTTGAAGTTCTCAGAATTTTCTTATTATGTATTTTTTTCTTTAATTTTCTGGGCTGACATTGAGCAGTTCTATTGGTCTTTTAACAACTATATTTGACCATCAAGGTAAGTCAGGGCCTACTCAAGAAGTAGACAAAGAGCACTAATGGGACTGGAAAGAGTTTTTTAAAAAAGAAATATTTTTCCCAAAAAACTTTTTTCCCCCCCTTACAAACATCCTAGCATTAGTTTGATATCCTGGACTCTCATCTGTGAAGTGTAACGACGACGGAAGCTGCACTTTCCCAGACTGCCAGGTGTTACAGGATAATTTGCTCTATGGTTTATATGATCTTAATCAGATTGTCAAATGAGCCTCATTACTTAATACTTTCTGTATGGCAACAGCTTCTGTGCTGCCTAGGCTGTTGGGCTGTTGTGCAAGCTGAGATTGGTGTGGGGTTTTTGTATGTAATACTGTGATGCCTATTACAGGAAGAAGCAAGGCTAAAGACTCTTGCAAGTACCAGCACTTTATGTACAGACTCCAGCCTCAGCCTCTCCTCTGGCCCATCATCTGGTTACAACAGCAGCAACACTGCTACATACACTGCCAGTAACCTCAGCAGCCAGGAAGGGCAGGTGAGAAACTACTAGCCTGTGAGACTAATGTCTTCTGATGCTTCAGTAGTACCAGAGAACAGAGGAGTAGAATATGTAAGAACAGAAACATTTTTATTAATGGTTTGTATTCCATCACAGCTATAAAGCAGGACAAGTCTGTGTCACTAGTACAGAGAGAGCTGGTGTGGGCCAGAGGTAGCATTACCATGTAATCCCAAAGGGCAGTGATGCAGCTGTTTCTGAATGCTTTTTGTGTTTCAAACTGGTAGATAAAAAACAGTGTTACTATCTCTCAAATGCTTTAGAAACAAACCTTTCCTTGAGATAAACCAGGGTGATATTCTCAGTGTGCCTCCCTCAGTGGTGCATGTCTCAAGAGCTTGCTTGTATGTGAACAAGAACTTCCTTGAAGCTACTTCTTGGAGTGTGCATCTGTGCTAGCTCCTCACGCTGGGTTTGCTAAATTTCCTGAGCCAAGGTATTGTTCAAAACTAGGGGAAAGGCAATGAAATTACTTTAGGATCTTTATCTCCAACCTTGTCAGGCAAATTAGCTACGACTATTCCACTTGCTGTGTTACAGAATTTACCTTTCCCAGTTCACACCAAAAGTTCTCACTTCTGCCTTTTCTTAAATCAGGTTTCCTCTGGAAATGCTTTGCTTTCAAGAGATACACGAGGCCGTACAGCTGTTAGAAACAGTCAGCTTTATGTTTTAGAGCAACTGCAGAAGGGTTCAACATTTGGTAAGTAGAACATACAGCTGCAGATATTTGAGTTGTATTCCAAAGTAACTTCAAAGTACAGTGTTCTGAGAGTGTGTGTTTGGTAGTGCTGGGTTAATGGTCGTACTCAATGATCTGAAAGGTCTTTCCCAGCCTAAACAATTCCATGATATAAGGATAATGCTTTGAATGAACCAAGGGAGCATGGGAGGGGGTGGGGCTGAAGCTGCAATGAGTATAGAATTACACTTCTAAGTCCTTATTTTTATCCTCAAGACTAACTCTGCCTCCTCTTCTTCAGGTTTATTAGCTCACATGTGGTTAAAACTGTGACACCTGAGTAGTACAAGACATAACTGCAGTGTAACCAACAACACACAGATTGTCAATTGTCTAGACAGGGATGTTCACAGTTCCCTGTCAGGATCTAATAGGAGGGGTTAAGTCCCTAAAGCTGCAGAATAACGCTGGGTTTCCTTCTTTATTCCCCATGGCTCTTTTTGTTTCCCACAGAAGCCACCAGAATTCAGCCACCCCTTCCTTCTAGTAGCATCAGCTGCAGGTTCACTCATGGATTAACTATTTCTGTCAGCTCCTCTTCAACAAAAGGATACCAGGATTTATCCAAACATATCCTGGCTAATGCCACCACTGAGGTAAGCAAGTTCTTTGCTTCTCTCTCCCTTTCCCTCTTGCTCCCTCTTTCACATTCTTTCTCTCTCCTCTCCCCCCTCTATTTCCCTCTTCCTCTTCTATCCCTTCCCCTCCTCCTCCCTTCTCTCCCTGTCATCTATGTCTGTCCATCCTTCCTGATATGTGCCTCTCAGCCCCCAGTAGAGGCTGTGCCAGCCTGTCAGTGCTCTTTAAGGGTTGCTAGCACAGTGTTACTGTGAAGTAAAGCAGCTTTACAGAGTGACCAGCAGACAGGGCAGCAGGAAAGAGGCAGCTCTCCCTCCATCACCTGTGTGTTTGTCATTGTTTCCTAAGGTGATGGCTGCCTGCTCCCACAACCTGAGGAATCTCTACACATGCCAAGCAGCAGCTGGCTGGAAGTAAGTTACTGCCAGGTCTTCGTGAGGGGAGATCTAATGTACTTGGTCCTCTTGTGTGCCAATGCCCTTCCTTTGCATTTGGCAGGTATCAGTGCACAGAAAAAGAGGTGCTGGTTTACTACAAAGTGTTCCCCTCAGCCACAAGGCATGGGTTCCTGGGTGCAGGGGTGATAGAAAGACCTCTTCCTTATGTGTGGGGACTGGTGAGAGATCCTGGCAAAAGGCACCTGTATGACAGATCTATCAACACAGCTCGAGTGCACAAGAAGGTAACCAGCCACATTCAGCTGGGTGAGTATCGACACTCACACATGGCCACACTGTATTCAGTCAGCTCACGCTGCCAGCCAGGAAGACAAGGTAGAGGCACCTTAGGTCACTTCTGTAGGTCTGGAAAACTATTTCATTATTTCCTGTGGGGACTTTTCCAAAACAAGCATATCGTAAAACACATCTCACTGCAGAAGCACAGCTAGAGATGGGGCTCATCAATCTTCTGTGGCCTAAAAAAATAAGCCTCTTACAGCATATTAACCTGAGTTCTCTCTTAGGCAACAAGAGATCACAATAAAATGTGCACACACAGTTGAGGGGTGGGGGGAAATCATGACAAGTTCAAGTTGTCCAAGTCTAATTGCCCTCTCCTCCTTTTTGGGTGCTCTTTTCACAGTGTATTTAGTGACTGATACCTCCCTCTGTTACCTAAAGCAGCCCCGGGATTTCTGTTGCATTACCGTGGAATCCAAAGAGGTAAGGCGAACCTTCTCTCTGAGGCATGGATTAGTAACTAACTCTCACTCCTTTGTCCTTGAATCATGAGTTCAGGAAGGAAGGGAAGCCCATGTTTATACTTCCAGAAAGAAAGCACACACTGCCATCCCAGGAGAGTGGATTATGTATAAAACCCTCTTGTGAGTGACAGCTGTCAGCCAAGCCCCCTCAGTTACACAGGGCTACAAGTGCTACACAGTCAATTCTGGTTGAAAACATGCAAGATTATGTCAAATTATTAATAACTACTATTTATTATTACAAGAGCTCTGGTAAACAAAGAAAGGTGACTATATGCATAATCCATCGTTTTCTGCTTGGCATCTTTCCACTTTGTCACATTCAGGAGAACTTGTCTGTCCTGGCTATTCAGTCTGTCTACGATGCATCCATGCCTCACCCCTGTAAAGAAGTGGTGAGAGGGGAGATTTTGCCAAGTGCTTGGATACTGGAACCTGACATAGTGAATGGAAGAGACATCACCAGAGTGATTTACATGGCACAGGTAAGGTTGTGCTCTGTCTCCAAAGCTGAATGCAAAAAGCCATTACGGGTCAGAATGCTTAAAGAGCTGCTAAGTAACAAACCCCAGAGTCCTTATGCTGTGCTCTATGAAGTTTATCAAGTGACCATAAAAGTCACCTCTCTTTCACACTTATCTAGCACAATGCACAGCAATACAAATAAAACCTTATTAGGATTGTGTCCTTTAAACACTATATGAAAGTTTTAAGATACACTTTGAAAACTGCTATCTTCCTAATTAATTAGGATATGCATTTCGTGATGTATGTATGCAGTGTATATGCACATACAACTTGAGTAACATGATCTGTTCCAAACCAGTAATGTTTAATCTAACCTCAAAAACACGTATGACAGTCAGAACTGTTCTGGGCTGTAGAAGTGTTTTGTTCCAAAGCAGGTACAGACCCCAACGTGTGGCCTACTTTATAATTCCTGCAGGTGGACCTTGGTGCCCCAGCCATACCCACACGGCTCCTGAGCTCCATGGCCAAGCGGCAGCCCCTGGTGATTGCTCGACTGGCACACTTTCTTGCTGGTTAGGTGTCTGGGTTTGGACCAAACACTAAGAACAGCTGAAAAGCCACAAAGAGATGGAAGTACCTGTAAGGGTCATGTAAAATGGAGAGTGACAGTCAGGCTTCACTTAAGGAGTCTAACTGCTAACACTGGACTATACAAAAGTATAGTTAAGGAAAAAAACTTTAAAAAAGAGCATTTTAGCCAATGCTTCTTGGAAGAAACCCAGCAAGTTTAATGGTGACCCTGCCCTCCTGCAGACAGTGGTGGAAAGCCTCCATGGAGCAGCAGGAAGGTGTGCTGTCTCTACAAAGAGTGGAGGTAGAGACTTTGCTTTGCCACAGCCAGCATCTTACATGCAGAAATACGTTACCTAATTTCTGTTTCCCAGGAGGTTCAAAAGTCAACCTTCTCCCTTTAAGAAGGTTTAAGCAGCAGAGAGAAAAAGGCAATGGAAGCAATGAAATGCACCACAAACTGGAAACAGTACACAAATGACTTGGACCTTTTACAAGCTCTTGAGTAGAGCTGCAAAGCCACTTTTTAATATTGAGGTAAGTGTCAAATGCAGAATTCCCAACAGTGTAGATAAGTCATTTAACTTAGTGAGCTGGCTGCACATACCCTGGAGAAGTAAAGTCAGACCAGCACAATCTCCACTAGTCATCCTACACCCCGGGTAAATCTTTGGCTGACTGCTTGCAGCCATCAAGGGTGTGTCAGATGGCCACTACACTATGCAGCATAAGTGAGAACCATCACACCTCAGGACAGTTTTACTGCACTGCAGAATTAGGTGCTTTGAAATAAAGAAACCAAACCAACAGTTGCAAACAGTGACATTTTTTTTTGTTGTTGTTAATAGGGAGTAGCAGTGAGTAATCAGCTTGTTTCCAGAATTTAAATCCTGCAAATTAGAGTAGCTTTTTCCATCAGCCCTTCCCTGCCTTTACCCAAATGCATTAAGAATTGAAACTCTCACCTGGCCAGAGTCTTCCCACACTTTCTCATCCATATCATGACCAGCTGCTGTCTTGCAGCAGTGACTACAAACTCTTCCTGTTTGATTACCTCACAGGATTGCTGTTTAGCTTAGTCCAGTAATCCTGGTGTCAGGCTTTACACCTTCGTTCAGCACAGTCCCTAGTCTGGTCACACAGTCCTGAAATTCAACAAACCCACAACCAACCTCATTTAGTTTTTCTGCACAACAGTAAAGAATCCCATTAGATATCTTAGATAGGCAATAAAAGCTACAATATGCTTTCTTCATGTCAGTAAAGCCCACATTGTTCAAGCAGCTGCTGCACTTTACATTGTCAAGTAAGAGATGTGTACTCAATCATTCCCCTTACCAGAGGCAGCCTCTGCTAGCTGCCTGCAGCTACTCTCAGTAAAGCAGCATTTTCGTAGCATGCAGTGACCTTGGCTGCACTCCCCACCTTTTGAGTTCAAGAGCCGGGATTTACTGTATCTTCTTCATACAGGTTTTAAGTGCGGCTCTCAGCTTCTGTGTTGCTTCCTGTTAATATATTCCATTTGGAGAGAAAATAGCTATTTTAAAATTAGTATTTAAGAAAATAGCAGTTCTGAGACATACCAGTCCAAGGCTTTTCCCCCCATCCCTGAACTATACCAGGTAGGATAACAAAACCTTTCACTTACAGATTTGCTTTGTTCTGTCTTCAGATGGTCATGGTTACAACCCTAGCAAACACCAGTCTGTTACCATTCTCTTTTGGTGAGGCTCAGCCTTTTCTTAAAAGCCTGCCCAACTGAGTTGTGGCATGGTTCACATCCACATCGCATCTGCCATAGCCCCTCCAGGAGAAAGAGGCAATCCACCACGAAGTTTTCTGCAACCAAACAAAAAAAGACAGATTTGCAACCTGCAGAGTCCCCTCCCCTTTTGGTGGAAACCAAGTAAGGAAGAGCAAACAAGGCAGTACAGGAAAGACGTAAAAAACACGAGCAGATGCAGCAACACAGGGTCTTTGTTCTATCCCAGTCGTGCTCCCATGGATTTCTGGAGAAGGTAGGGGAGGCCTTCATACAACCCACACAAGATTTGCTAAGTGCTTCACTGTTTTTCCCTTTATTTTGGACATGGCACTAGTGGTAATGCAGTCTGAGTAGGAAAACAATCTAGGGGGACTCCCATAGATCAATGACACCAGTGCCTATGAAGGATAATGTCTTATTGTACAGTGCATCAGATGTTTATTTTTATATATACATGAGATTTTTTTTCTATGTTTACAAATTAAGTTATTTATATAGGCTTGGTTTGAAGCATTTTTATATGCTGTCAAAGCTAAGTTTTATTTTTATTGGTATTGAATTAACTGAACTTTTTTTTTAAATACAATCTCCAGTTGATACTAAAAAGCCTATTTATATGAATGTTTTCTTTTGCAAATATAACATTTTATGGTACCTGTTAATGTTTGCAATTGGTTTGTTTGAAAGGAAGAAATAAAAATGCAGCAGATGTCTGATTTGTTAATCTACAGCAGGCAAAACCCAACTTCCTGTAAGGTAGCTGTTGCTGAACAGTAGAGGATCAAAGCAGTTGTGTTGTACCACCTACTGTTGCATCTGTGCTCTTACTCAAGATTGCTATTTTCATATCCACAATAAATGGTATTTTCTATGCAAAAACCCCTGCCCTACGTTATTCTGCATGAGCTGAGGTAGATATCTGTGCCGCTGTACTGGATGAAGATGTAAAAAAGTCAAGCTGGTGATAAAAGATGTAGGGCTCCTACTTACCTGCTGAGGAATCTGCGTGCAGTATCAGTTTGCTTATGTCTCTGTGACATGGGGCCTTGGCCAAGAAAAGGGGTTTTTTGTTTGTTTTGAAATCAGGCACTAGCTGAAGCCTCTTTCCAAGTCCACACAACTCTACCTGCACACCCAGAAGGCAGTTAGTAAAATTCCATTTTTCTATATTTTGAGAGTTTTGAGTTTGCAGTAGGAAAGACTAACAGAAGGATGGCCTGCGCTGACCTAGCTTGCTGTGAGCTCTCTCTTCTGCTCTCCTTTGCTGCATAGCTTGCCCTACAGCTAGTGCACAAAGGAACAGGTATGATGCTCAAGTCAGCCATCCCAGGGGGACTGCAGAGTCATGCATTCTCAGGAAAGCACTTCTGAGCTTCCCCAGGCAGAAAGCAGTGCACTATGCAACTGCTCCCAAGGCTTAGCTACAATGTCAGGTGTCTGGCTCTAGAGAGCAGCCAAGGCTGAGGCCCAGGAATGCGAGTAACTGTATTGGGACATAAGAACATTGAAACTTCTGTTTCTTACCTGCTGGTTTGCATTCAAGAACTGTCTGCCTTCTGCCCTAGAGGGCACAACTATGCTCTCTGGAATTAAATGGCTCTCAGGCCTTGGCCGCCTTTTAAATAAAAATTTCCACACACATTATATTAGAGGACAATTCAGGTATGTTGATTTAATGGAAACAGCTGTGACCATGGATAAACAGATGTAAAACTCACCAAAATCTGGGCATTTCCAGAGTCAAGAGCACCTTTTTAACCTTTATGGACTCCAGCTTCTTCTCTTCCCACCACCATGACACTCCCTCCCCCATTACATAATAAAATAAAGTTGTATTCCAGTATAAGCACATAAGGAACATTACTAAACTTTCTCTGCCCCAGGCTTTGTGACAAGGCATCTTTCTGCACTTCAGCCCAGGGCACATAGGTCACATAGTGACAGCTTCAACACAAACCAGGACATTTTATCACGTTTCTTATGATGAACAACAACTCCAGATGAGCTCTGCAGCAAAATGTGACACAGTACTCAGCCACAGGGAGCAGGTATGGTAAGATGTGGTGTACTTGCTACTTCAGTTTGTATTACCATGTCCTTGCTGCATACACAACATGCCTGCTTCTAGGGACCCTCTGCTTCAAGCACATCAGAAAACCCCTAAGATGGAGCGCACAGCTGCACAATGCCAAACGACACTGCAGTGCTCAGTAACCACGTCAAGAAAAAACCTCAGAACACTTCATGCACTGAAGTTTCTCCCTCTGCAGCAGCTATATTTTAACAGAAGCCACAGTTCTACCCAAGTAGGTCTGTTTGTGGTTTTTCCCAAATCACCGACTCCCATAGGTTAACTTTTCTCACCTTACACAAGGAAGAAGTTAATTAGCAAGCTGAAAAGCTTTGGGCTTCATCTTGTCCAGATGTTCTGACAGAACACAGACAGCATTTCCTTTCTGATGAACACCCTGCACTAACAGGACACTCCTAGACACAAGGAAATGTCTTCACTCCTACTGACTGGAGAGGAAAATCCCCGTGAGACCACTAACAAACACCTAATCAAACTCTGCTAGCTGCCAGTAGTCCCCACAACAAACCCCAATTTAAGGAAACCTGTGGTGGGGTGAATGGGAGGTCACACTCACTGTCCTCCATGAAAAGGGTTCCTTTCACAAACAGCTCTCCAAGGAATGTCACAGTGCCATTACGTCTGATCTTCCAGGCTATAGTTTTCTTGCTGCAACACTTCCTGTCTGGTAAAACCCAAACTCAAGGCAAGAGAGAGTATCAAAAACAGCGAGTAGCCACCAGATGTCATTTATGTTCACAAACTATAAAAGTGTCTTAAAAAATACTGTCTCCAGTAAAAAATATAAGCAGATATTTTATCCCTTATTTCTGTTAAAAACCTTGGGAAGTAATTACAAATTCTCTTTCCAACAAGAGATGCATCTATTATTTAAGAATAATGCCATTAGCCTTCTGGTGTTTATATTTAACATGGTTTAACTTTTAAAACTAGTCTTTAAAATATTAAAATCAAACCTTCAAAATTGAGATTACAATGAAAAATAAATAAAGGCTCATCTTGGTGTCATACAGGTTCACCTTTTCCCTCCCCTGACAATACAGTCTTTGTTAAAAGACAGCACAAGGAATCACATTAAGAGATGAGACAGCCATCAGGAAGCCATCTCTCTGATCATGAAGTAACGTGTCCACTTGAGCAGACTCCCAGGTTTGGGTGCAGCCTGTTGGTGCACAAACACACCAAGTGCCTATGAGTCTGAAAAATGATTGCTCTGAGCCATGATCAAGGTGCTTAAAGGACTTTTTTTTTTAACTTAAGAGATCCACTTGCTGATGTAAATCCTTCAGCATAGTCACCATGGCAAAACGTCCATGAACCAGTGCAGGTTTTGCACAAAGTGACCTCTTCTCTGCAGCGAGCTCCCAGCAAAGAGCTCGCACTGCATTCAGGAACACTGAGAATTCTGTTAGCATCTTCATCAGCGATTTTTGACCTCAGAGAGTTCACCTCCACTAACTTTGTGCTGTCACGGTACCTAGAGATTGTCTGGGCAGCTCACACCGGTTAGTCCTGGGCTCTTCTCTGTGATGTTCTGATACAAATCCTCTGGACAGCATTTCCAGTTCTTTTAAGAAATCCTGTCACACAGAGATACAAACCAGAGATCCTCTGTTAGCAAATGCCAACAAAGAGCCTCGAGTAATTTTTCTAGTGAAGAACTTTATAAGATTAAATGCAGAAACCTAGACAAGCTGCAAAACTGACTGCAAAGATGAATGCCTGTAGGTCTCCATGTTTTGTCTCCCCTCCACACCCTTCTCAGAAATGATTAGTGCAACAGTTTAAATGGCTCAACATCTCCAGCAAGTGCTCACCAGCCTTCAAGTAGTGTCCATTTTTAGCAAGGGAGTTGGGCAGTCTCTTTCCTTTTTGACTGCTCTCCCACTCTGGTGTAGGAGGCTAAGAGATTTAAAAGCAAGTCTGGTCACAGTTAAGATCACTTCCAATATGTCATTCCTGACTGGACCGTGGCAAACACATTCAGGCTAGAGCTGAGAAATGCTAACTAAGCCAGTCAGTCTCTTAACTGGTTATGATATTCTTGGACATGTTTCCACTGCACAGGCAGTGCTGGGATTCACACGAGTACAGCTTGCAGCCAGACAGCAGTTACAATAACAAGCTTGCTGAAAGCCAGTCCTTCTGCTGCATCAAGTGGGAACTACAGCTAGGAAAAGTTACGGGCTTCATTTACATGAAGCAGAACAAGAAGTTTAAGTAGCTTTACTTTTTAATCTCACTGTTCGCACACATCTAAGTACTTACTGAGGACCAAGGGAGCTTCTCAAGACTATGCAAGCAACTCTTTATTTCGCTGGTCCTCATCAGTTCATGTTCTACAAGACCACGAAGCATGAAAAGGAACAAATCCCACTGCAGAAGAAGAAAAGAATGAATAAGTATCAACACGTTAATTTCTTTACCTGTACATAATTCATGGCTTCCTTCTTGAATCAGAATGTGAAGAAAAGGAGTGAAAGGAGAAAGCAAGTTATTTATCTGGCTGTGGGAACAAAGGACACCAAAGAGTAACATCAAAAACGAGGGAACAACATTCCTTTAGTTCATACATTGTATCCTACCATAAAGTCTCAACATTTCTCATTCTCAGTTTCCAGACTGTGTGTTAATTTCCTGTGTACTTGAGAACAGCTCAAAAAAATGTGTTTCTGGCCTCCCAAAATAAGCTGCCTTTAGCTTGCAACTAAATACGGCAATTTTTAGCTCTCATAACTGGAGATCTTAAGGGCCTAACACAGTTACACAGGCAAAAATGAAAGCTGGTAAAAGATTTGAATGGCACAGTCACCTGTGTTCAGTCCTCAATCTCCCAGGCCAAATGGACCATTTTGCCATTTATTCCTAAATTAAACTGTGCCTTCCTGACCACCCCCCTGGGAGGTAGCAACACTGACAAGCAGCAGGAGTGCTCTTTGTCTCTGCCCCTGCAGAAACAAGACCAGCTACCAGCAGCCCAAACCCCACTGGCCTCATTCACATAAGCAATCAGCTAATGCTGCAGGCAGGCAGAACTCCTACAGGAAGGTACCAGACCAGAGTAGAAACCTGCAGCTCCACAGGTTGCAGCAAGCTTTACCTCTCGCTTCTTAACTTCTGCAAGGTAACCCATGTTCTTCTTGCTGAACATCAGCTGCACAGGAACAGGTATCCCAAAGTCCTCCTTCCAGATGGAAAGCAGTAGTTTTAGAAGGCCGTATGTGGGATTATTCTTTACATGCAGCCTCTCAGACCTCTTCTCTGGGGACTTGATTGTGAGACTCAGAGGAACATGGTCTGAAACTGCAAGGAAAGGAAGCTGAACTTCTACAGCTGCATTATTTTCCTTTTACAGTCATCATCTTGCTCCAACAACACATTCAGCATGGCTAGTACCTAAACAGCCACTGAAGTAAAAACACTTAGGTTCACTGCTTCACACTCGCTAAGAGGACTGGAGTTTAGAAGCATGCAAAATTAGAAGCTTTGAAACTACACAAATGAGTACTGCACAGAGGAGATGTGCAGTACTCAGATAAACACTACCACTGGCTGGCACATAGCCCCAAGTCTTGAAAGACAGCTGACAGCAGAAAAGCCAGCCTCATGTTGACCAAGTAAGAAGCTACTCCAAAGGCAAGTAACACACCATAACAACATTTAAATCTATGAACAGATTAAATAGTTGTTTATAGTTTTGACTACAGGTGGAGTTGCAGAACCTCACACAAGTGAAAGTAAAGCAGAGCACTGTTTAACTGCAGCTAAACATACACCGAGGGAAGAATCATAGAATGGTAAGGTTGGAAGGGACCTCAAGGATCATCTAGTTCCACCCCCCTGCCATAGGCAGGGACACCTCCCACTAGTACAGGTCCCTCAAGGCCTCGTCCAACCTGGCCTTGAACGCCTCCAGGGAGGGAGCATCCACAACCTCCCTGGGCAACCTGTTCCAGTGTCTCACCACCCTCACTGTAAAGAACTTCCTCCTAACATCCAGTCTAAATTTCCCCTCTGCCAGTTAAAACCCATTGCCCCTAGTCCTGACATCAGATCTTCCTTAGCAGAGTCTAATGGAATGGCATAGGTTTACATTGCTGCCTTCCCAGAATGAGATTCCACAACATTCAGCTCTGAACTGCTTTTTGAAGGAATGAACCATGTGTAATACTTCTTAAGAAGGTTCTAAACCCTGGAAATTAGAAGGTTGCCCATGGAAAAAACACCTGCACCCAGATTACTAGCTCCTGCTGAGAAAAACGTCTTATTTAACACACTGGAGCAAGAGAAAAGAAAAAAGACCCCCACAAAATCCAAAACCCCCACACAACAAAGTGAAAATGCCCACAAGAGTCACAATACACAGAAAACAATTTAATTCCATTCTCTCCAAAAAGAGCCATAAAACACATAATTTAAGTGAGTATGTAATTTAAAGCCCTTACTTTTAAGGGAAAAAAACCAAACCCTCAGCTGGAAGTTTCCAGAGGCAGAAGTGCTGCCAAACATATGTATTTAAATGAAGGGATCAGTAAACAAACCCCAAAGCAGATGTGAATGAGCACATCCATCAGAAGAAAGGTTGGTCACAGTACAATGCTGTTTTGCAGCAGGTGGAAGGGAATAAAAGCAGCCACCCAAACGGACAGAAAAAAAAAAATGTGCAGGCTCAATGACACCAAAGAGAATCAAACATCAAACACTGAGGTCTCTGAGTGCAAGGATTTAAGGGAACTATAATAACAGATTTCTGTCTTAAATGGCTTATATCATGACTGACTTACCCAGCAAAGAAGCTAACTCAACTGTGCACTTTGCCAGCTGCTGTTCTGATGTGGGACACATGAACTGGAAAACAAACAATAAAGTTGTATGTTTGTCCCCATACTGCAGAATGGATAAAAGTCCACTTCACACTGGACAAAAGCATCAGAGGAGAGCAGGGTATTTACAGCATGAAGCAGGGAGCTGTCATCAGGAGACCATTAGAGATAGAAAGACAAGAAAAGATCATATATGAAGAGGGGATCCTCAAAGGTTGATTTTAATAACAACCAGATCTGCACAGTATAAACACTGCAGTGCAACTTTGTTACATTTCAGCTCAAACAAAAAACATTCAACTGAACTCAATTGTGAGACAAGGTGAACTAATAAATATGAAGACAGCTTAAAGGGGGGGTTTTGTTGGGGTTTTTGTTTGTTTTCTTCTACCTTTCTGCATCGAAGAGTCTGACTCAATCTTCCCAGCAAGCACTCCAGCCAGACGTAGTCAATCATTTCACCCTCGTCCCGTGGGCCCACAGCAACACAGAGCACATCCTTGATGAAAAAGACAGCAGTAATTCACCCATTAGTATCCTGCATTTCCACAAGCAGATCTTCAAACCTGTGACAGCACAGTACATAAACAGTCCTCAGATCCTCATAATAGATACACCAAAAATCTAACCAGGTATCCTCTGCATAAAACAATTAAAGCTGATTTTTTCCACGTTACCCAAGTCTGATTTTCTACCATAGCTCTCACTAATGCTATGAAGTTAAAGTTAGTGAGGGCAACCAGTTCATCCTTCTGAGCAGTAACTAGTTTTGAAAGTTCTAGACATATCTGGTAGTGCAGCAAGCAAGTTCAGGGTAGAGGTACTACAGAAATCCAAAGTCCTCTTATATTGTCAAGGTAGCTTCACCACTAACTCAAAGCTCAAAGTAAAAAGAGCACTGAGAGGGTTATGGTATGAAAACTTGTTTGGCAATTTACCACCATCAGAAACCCAGGATGGAAATCAAAAGAAAACGAACAGAAATTTGAAGGCTACATCTCAAGACATCAAACAAAAACATCTTCAAAGGGTGAGCCCCTGGTTTCCTCACTATCTTACCCTCCTCTTTTTATTTTAGCTTAATCAAGAAAGCAAAAGAAAAAAGCAAACAGGGGGATGAAAAAAGCGTGAGACCTTTCCATTGTGCCTCCTAAACACTGCTCTTGGCCACTACCTTAGAACTAGAACATTCTCTTTTAAGAAACAAAATCCCAAAAAAATCTACCAATGTGAAAAATCAAGAGGGAGTTAGGGCATGCCAGAAAGTGAAAGTACCTTAATCTCATTGATGATCTGGGAGGGAAGTGGAGCACAGTGCTGGCAGCCTGAAGGGCAGTCCCTTCTCAACTCCAGAGCATCCTCACTGGGCAAGGGAAGCCCTGGGACTTTCAGCATTCTGTTGAAGGTTGTCTTCACTTCTCTTTTGATGAGTGCTACAAAGAACAGGGAACAAATTCTGTTTAGTCCAGCTTTTCTCTCCAGTGAGGCAGACAGCTGCTTCCAGACACTACCCATATTAGGCTCTCATTACAAGGACTATGGCAAATGAGGAAAGGACATTTATGCTTTCAAAGCCCTCTCACTCTGAGCTCCCATTGCACTTAATGGGCAGAGGCACAGGTGGAGAGTGTTAACCAACAGCTCTAAAAGGCAGCCACCCATTACCCCAGTGTACCACTCACCTCCTTTTCCATCAAAATATTTCAGCAGATTTAATGAACACAGTGGCTAAGCCAGAAAGCCATGCCACAGTTGAAAGCTGAATCAGCGTGGTCACACCAGTTCAGCCACTGTGCCCAAAGCCATATGCTTACTACCAAAATAGGTTTTGACCAGCATCCAAAACACTAATTCCTGCTGCTGCAAACAGTGCTGGATATTCCTCCCTGAATTCCTGGCACAGCCTCCTGAAGGAATGGGTTTTCAGAGATTCTGAGGCCTTGCCAGAGCACTATTACAGAGTAAAAGGCCTATAGCAGCCTTCAGCCTGCTGAAAATACATCCAGTCCAGGAAGTGTTTGTTTTACAGACTTCAGAAGCACCGTGGACACATGGCTTGAGAGAGCAGCTGTCTGTACTATAAGCCTGAAGTGCTACGACAACAGCCTAGGTGACGTTTCCAGAAGCAGCATTTCTTGTCACCATCCTACAAGCCTCCATAACTAAAAGTCACTTACACATGGGCCAAGCCTGAAAAAAAACCCAAACCCTGAAGATTCTGAGAGCTAAAAATCATTCCTCTTACTCCTAAACAAGGAGGGACAGAGCAACTGCATGCTTCCCACGGAAGAAAAAAAAAAACAAAAAAAACCAAAAAAAACCCAACTAAGTAGGACCAAGTACTTTATAACACTGGTCTAAATTCTATCCCTTGATCTCTGAAAAAGAGAATATAACACACAGGTTACAAGTGCCAGGTCAGGGTAAGGAGACTCACCTGCAATGTTGGCAGAAAGCCAGCCACAAGCTTTCTCAGTAGCCAGTTCCACTGCAATGTCTTCTGCACTACTCAAAACCTTTACAGGGAAGATAACAAGAGACAAGAGATTTACTACCACCCACAGCAGTATAGTCAGTGAGATCTCAGAAGGAAGTCTAGAGGGGAAAAAGCTAAATTCTGACATGTGGCATTTAAACAGTGCACCACTGCCTCTGAGAACTGCTACTCTGGGTAACAGGACAGACTCATTTTGACTTCTCAAACCTCATTAACCCCATACAAACCCCATCAACTCCTGAGGAAGTTGATAATACAACAGAAGTGTCATCCTTGCAAGATGAATGGAATTTATACACCGTTCTAGTTTCAACGGTTAGCTACTGGTTGGAATATCACTTTAGCCAGAATACCCAAAGCAGCCTAACAGAGTTGACTCTCCTTAGCTATCAGTCCTCACATGAGGGCATCAATAGATTCCATTCTCTTGAGCTATTCAGAGATAAGTGGAGCAGCAATAGAAAAATGGTAATGATCTACAATTGAAGTGAAGGCCTTTAAAAAGTTTTAGTGAAAACAGGTACCGCAGCAGATGTCTCTTCTGGTAATAACACTCTCACTGCCTCAGGACCTTTCTTTTTGCAGAATCTGCAAGAAAAGAAAAAAAAATGTGCCACAGGATTAGGCAGAGTTCTTAGACAACCCTGAGAGGTTCATTGCTGTAGCAACTTTCTCACACCCTCTTAATCAGCTGCAAGAGTGCAGTGAAACAAGTCAGAGCAAAAGAACCAGACAAGGACAGAGCAAGTACAAGCCACCCAAGCTGCAACACTCGATTTTCCAGAGAGAAAACACAATGGCTGTGGTGGATGTCCATTGGGAGCTGGATGCAGAGTGGCACACAGCACCTTTACTCCTTCCTACAAACAGGGCATTAACTGGCCAGAGGTGCAGCAGACAGTCACCCTGAGAAGAACAGAGGTCAGGGTCAGAGTTGATAGTTACCAGCACCCAAGTTTGACATGCCATGCCAAGTCAGGCTTACTGATTCCACACTAAGAGAAAGGAAGGCACAAGTTTAAATCACTTTTCCTCCTTACTCTCTGCCTTTGACGAGTGCCTGGGTCCCTTCCTCATATAGATGAGTGCACACCTCTTCAAGCAGCTTGTCATGATTAGCATCCTCCTCCTTCACTTTATCCTGCAACATGACTTCAGCCCTTTGAACCAGCTCTGCTACCAGTGTGGCCCTGTACAAAAAAAAAACCAAAACAAACTGAAATCAACACAAGAAAACAGCACACACTAAGTGTAGCTATCCTCACCAATCCCACATGCTAAAGAAGAATTAACCACATGGTGTTTAGTGCTGTCCTATTTTCTTCCACTTTTTGTAAGGACAAAAACTGCAAGATACCAAAACAGTATTAAAAACCAAGTGAAAGCCTTTAAGCAGAAAGATACATGGCTGCTAGAAACATATGTGGCTTCAAGTATCTATTCTGGCAGCAATACCCTCATACTCTCAACGGATAATGGTCAGAAGTTCAAAGATACCAACAGCAGCCCACTACAACCAGCATTCCTTCCAGGGCTCATGAGTGACATGCCAGAGGGCAGGGCTGCCATTCATGACTGTGACAAGATGAAGAAGTGTGCTGACAATGGGGCAGTGACTGGGCACCCGAAACAGCTGGGGTATAATGGCTAGGGAGCAGCTCTGCACAAAAGGATCTGTGGTTCCCAGAAGAGAAGCTAGGTAAGTTAGCAGTGCCCAAAGAAAGCCAGCCTTACACTGGGCTCACGTTAGCAACAGCACGGCCAGCAAATCAAGGGAAATTGCTGTTCCCCACATCAGATGAAAGCTAGCCCTGCTCTAAGTAGTTTAAATCAGGTGATCTCCAGAAATCCATCTGATCTGATTTTTCCAATTGTTTGGCAAGAGTATTCTGAAAGGGATACAAAAATCTCAAAATGTTGCACTGTGTTCACATTCCAATTGTCCCACACCCTCCTCTGTGCATCCTTTCACAAGTTTCCCTCAGTGATGGCACTGAGGATCCCTTGCCACAGCCTCATACAGCTATAGAGCATATTCCAAGGGAAGCTTTCTTTCTGCTATATACACAATTTCAAAGGATCAACTCTTCTCCTCATTAAAGTTACCTCTAAAGCCACAGAACAGATCCCCAGCACTTACTTGATGTGCTTAACACAGTTGGATCCCACTCTCTCTGCCACGAACTCAACTGTTCTCCGGAGGGAAGGAGGCTGGTTGTGGAAGAAGGCCTGTTCCAGTTCTGCCTGTTCAAGAAAAAAATGCTATGACTGATAGAGCACTTCACCTAGATGCTCCTTTCCTCGACGCAGGAATACACATGAACTACCATCCAGGAATTGTGCTACAAGCCAGGCAATCTGCCTGCACTAGAACTTTCTGCTATTGTAGCATTCAGCACTTCTGTAACATATTTGCAATTTCCTTCACATTATTTAACCCAAAGCTCACTACCAGAGCTTATGAAGCTACAAAAGCAAATGGCCAGTAAAGGGAAGAACGGGAAAGTTCTGACAGCACCTACTAGTAGCAAGTCACCCCATGGGGTTTGTTTTCAGGAAGAAAAGCTTTGCTGTTTGAATTACAGAGTGGTTAATCCTGTAGGATTTTCACCTTGGTGGAAAGCATGGCTACAATCTAACCAAAAGAGCACGAGAAAACACATCATGTTCTGCTGGAAAAGAGGCAGAGAGATAGATTAGCTGTTCCAGTAGGAAGAACTTTACTGAAGTTATCTCAATTTCAACACTCACGTGTTCTCCAGCCATGTAACAAAAACAAAAGAAAGAGGAGGAAGAATACCCAACCGTTAAACACAATGTTCTCTGCTGCCTAGGCCCATTCTTTTCTCTCCCACACATTAAGACAGACACCATTGTGTGCCCTATCCTCACAAGTAACTTCTCCTGCCCTGCTTCCCCTTGTGAGTCCCTCATTTCCTCACCTGCAGCTTCTGCTGTGTGACAGAAGCCTTGGATGCCAAGGACTCTGCAGCTGTGGGAGTGATTTTCCTTATAAAGCCACCATTTTTTGCTCCGCTGCCAGCCACAAAAGAGGTAAGTAGCTTCCGCAGCTCACCTGTACAAAGACACACACAAAAGCATTCATCACCCCCATGATCAAGGAAACAAATCAAAACTCAAGAGAGTAACTTTCACATTGTCAGTCCTTGCTCCCAGAGCAGATTCTCTCAACTTCTGTAAAAGCTGAGGTTTCAGAAAAGTTGAAGGACATCCACCCATTTAACCAGCAGGACACAACAAGGCAGGCAAAGCTCTGAAGATAAAAGAGAAGGCTTTCAAGAAGCTCCCAGGCACACAGCACTTGTTCACAAGGAACAGTCATTTCAATGCATCCATTTTTAGAATGGCAAGCAGAAACTGTAAAGTCGACAAAGGACAACAAGGCAAGCAGAGTTACACACAGTTCCAATGTGGTCAGGACTAAATACTGGGGAAAAGCCTAAAAACATGTTCAACCCCTAGAAATTTTCATGGTGCAGATTTAATACACAGTTTTCCAAGGAAAATACCAAGCAGCAGAGCACCATCCCACCATCCAGATACCTGTTCTCTACAGAGAGATATTTCACCACTGGTATCTCAAAATGACAACATGATAAAACACCAGGGTACAAAAGGATCCTTCCCTTCTGCCTGGAAGCAGATAAATGGTCAAAGCACTCCCTAGAGTACAAACACTTCTCCCTATGCCTATGATGGGGAAAAGTTGCATGCATAACTCCTTGGAATGCTTCCTTCCAGGTGATGTTCCTGTCCATCCATATTCCAGCTCTCCAGATCAGCTACTCTAACTGTGTAGCCTCCCTCCCCCAGCTTCTCTAGATACTATTCACAGCAGTATGAGCATCTGCAATACAGCTTTTTATCAAAGCTGAGTCACATACAACTGAGAACTGAAGTTGTGAGGTGCGGCAAGAAAAATTCTCAGGATTCACAACATCGAATGACCCCAAAAAATTACAAAATATAACACAAATAAATATATAGTAATAGACTTCCTTTATATAGCACATACAAATAAAATACTCACCAAGATACGGACAGCAGGTATAAAGTAACTGCTGATCCACCAAGGGTACAGAGTCCTGGTAAGAAAAGGAAAGAAGCAGTCTTCACAGAACAGAAATTCTATACATGTGGTCACAGGCAGGTTTCAGAACTGCCTTTCCAGGAAAAAAATAAAAATAACTGGATTCTAAATCCACAGTGAAATCATGACATTTGCAGCCCAAGTGCTCAGTCCAGCCCTGTAACACACAATGAGCTGCTCTACATTTAGTGTAGCTCAGCCTTTGCTTGATCACTGTGAAAGCTCAGCTGAAAGCTGATGGTTGCAGATGGGAAGCAGGGCTGCTGCCACAGCTGCTTCTTGTAAAAGAGAAATCTGTCATTGGAGGAGAATAAACGAGGCACACCTGCCATGCATTACACCTCCACCAGTGTCTTCACTCAGATTTGCATCTCGTCTCTGCCACTGAAGACAGAGCAAAACAGAGCATTCTAATTACAAGACATCTACACCGTAGCAAACGTACTGCTCAGTTTTCAAGGGATACTAGAGATTCTCTAGGAATTATGTATGTCTGGTAATTATCTGAAACATCACACATGCCATCAACTGACCTCCTTTTCTGCTCACTTGTGCTATTTTCAGTTGTCCTTTATCATGCAACTGGAGAACAGGTGACTCCAAAGACATCAACCTTCCTCTTACAGTCTCACACCTCACAGTTTCTGTTGAGTTCACCACTACTCTTAGTTTTTCCCAGAACTAACTAAGAGTTCTATCGGCTCTCTCTGTCCTACAATAATCTGTGAGCAGGGAAACAGCACATGATCCTTCAACAAAACTTGGCACCTATTCTGTAAACTATGGCAGCAAGTGAAATGGCTCCTGCCTGACAGAAGCCCCAGAGCTGCAACAGAATTTGAACTCCAGAATGTAACTGATGTGCTTGGGACAGATTGGGGCATCACATCCACTGGACTGTGTATGCCCAACACAGCTGCACTGAAGCCAAGTTCCTGATAAAATCTTAAACATCTCAGGCTGTGGTGGGTCTACCCTCATCCACAGATTCAGAGGACATGCTGCTTCACTAACTTACCAAAGCCTGGGCAGATGTCACAGTATCCATTATCAATCCCTCCTGTCTGACATCAGTGGTAAAAAACAACTCTTCAGGGACTGATGGAACCTGAAACAAAAACCCCAGCAGTTACAATCCAAACAACAGTTAGCAATTCACATATTTCTGATAAAGAAGACAGTAAAATCCCACCAAATTGACACCCACAAAAAATCCCCTAAGGAGAACCCTTCCATAACATTAAAGATTTAATATGATCACAGTAACATAAGCCACCTCCCTCACCCTCCCCATACAGCATTTTTCACCTCTCCAACAGGTTTCTTCTAAGCAGCTACCTGGCTTCCAAGTGGAGGCACAGAAGGATTTTGAAACTTCATCACTTTAACAGTCATAAAATTCCCCAGTAATCCAAGGCTGCCAGCTAGCACTAGTGGACAAAACCTTCCATTCTAACAGGAATCAGCTGTCAATGTGCTTACAAGGATGCAGATTTTTAAGTCAGAATGTGTTTCAGCAGCAACTATAATTCCTAATGGAAAAAAAAATTGCAATTCCACTAAAGAAAACTAATTCTCCATTAGAAGAATACAGAGACTTCTTTAAAGCTCACACTAGTGTAAAAAAAAAAACCAAAACAACAACTACTGTTTTACAATGTTTTAACTCATTTCAGTACTATTTTCTGTTGAGTTTGGTGCCCTGCTTGCCTTCAGGGAAGAGCTGTGTGTACACAGGGAACCCTACCTGGAAAAGCCAACCCAGAACTGCAAGGATAAGCAGCTTGTTCAGGAAACTCATCTCCTTATCTTCAGAAAGGACCATTAACCTGTCATGAAGCAAAAGCAGCAAGAATGAATGTGTTAGACTTCAGCAGCTCCATTTTCAATAAGGAAAAGTGCCTGAACTATTCACTTTCTAAACACAGTTTGTCTCCATCTACACATTCCTCATTTGTCTGCCTAAATGGCAGAGAGCAAGCTCTACTGTTTTGTACATATGCATCTGAATAACACGCTGGTTTAACTTTACACTGAGAAAGTCACTGTCCAATAACTCTCTAAAGCATGCTTCCATTTTTTTCTCATGCATATGGAAAAGAAAAACAAAGATTATTTAGATGTAGGAGACCTTGTAGGTCTAAGGTTCACATTTGAGGTTTAAAAGTCACAGCTGCAGATGCAGAATGAGTGAATGGGGATTTAAGAAATTTTGTTTACTTAACAAAAAAACCGCATATTTAAACCAAATATTCATTTCAGAGGTTAGGATATGTTCCCTTTGCAGCTTTATGTAAGGTAAGAAGTACTCATGATTTGCACAAAAAAACCCCACAAACTCTTATAAGGAGGTCAGACTAGGTCCAGCACCCTTTCAGACACCAGGCACCTCAGCTAAGCAAGCAAATCTTCACAATAAAGCTCTTCACAAATACCCTTTCCCAGGCTCTTACCTGTATACCTGCAGCAAAAGACAAAATACTTTCCTGTAGTAATCAAGGAAAGGTGCAACATGGTCCACAAGGGAAAGGTACTCCACAATCCAAGGAATAGTGAGGATAGAACGTTGATCCCGAATAGACTGTCTCAGAAGCTTCAATACATCCAGTAGAGGCAGGGTCTTAACAGACAACAGAAAACCAGCAGTTTGATGTTACCTTTTGATACTTCAAGGAAAACTTTACCTACATCTTGACATTTCTTTCTAGGTTATCATCCTCTGTTCAAATAAGAGGTGACTTACTGGCCAATGAAAAAACTTCTTTGCACGAGAGTAGAAGTGAAAACCACACTGTGATAGCAACCAGACGTCTCACTCGGACTTTCACAAGTAAGGCTGTAAGCCTGACTATGTACAGGTGGTGTCAAGGTGTAACCCCTGCCTTCTCACATTCAACACTGTGAGTTGATGGCTGCAAAACTAGCAAAATCATTCCTGGCTTTGTATCTATGGATTTTACACTGTAAATACAAGACTTCTAGCCAGGTCAGTGTTCTGGAATGACAACCCCAGATATGTAGAAATAACAGAAGACTAAAAAGACCTCACCAGCAGTGCACTGCTCCTGTTTTCTAGCTAGCTTAAACATTTCCTTCCTTTGTTCCCAAGTCCAAAATATGCAGTGAGGGCACAGAATAGTACAACACCATCCCAGGAAATAATGGCTTGCTTTGAAAGGGTGTAACACCTCCCTCCTTGGATCAGAAAACCTGCCTGGCAAGCAAAAGGCCATGTTAGATTTCTTGGAAGAGTTTGGTCTCTTACTTGGTTTCTTAGTGCTACTGCAGAGTCTTGCAAGTCTCTAGTTGGTTGCTCCACAGTGCGATATGGCAAGAAAACAATAAACCCCAGGAACTTGGCAAGGAGTCGTAGGCTTAACAGGACCACAGTGAAACGCTTCTTTTCATCCTGAAATGAAAAAAATCCAAGCTGAGGTAATGCTGCCCTAAACTGGCAAAGGAACTGCATACACTAACTTCTACTCCCTTTACATAAAAGGACCACATAGCTTCCATTGCTGCTTTTAATGAAGTTTCCAAACCAGGCATTTTTATCAAGTTTTCAAAACAGATATTTATCAAGCATTTCAAATTGATTCAGCCTCTACTGCCTCACTTATTAGCAAGACAATGTAAATTCAAGAGCTTTCTGAAACAAGCAGCTGCTTAATCAAACCTTCATATTAGCAACTTTGGAGTCAGAGGGCAGACAGCTAATCTCATGATGTGTCCTTTATCCCATCACTGCTCTGCAAGTCTTCTTGAGCCTCTGGCTGCTACTTTGCTGATAGACTATAAGCTGTGACACCTCTGATAGGTAGAGATAAGTGAACAAACATCTGAACAGGTATGAACAGGCATTACCTGCGCTAGTGGGAGGTGTCTCTGCCTATGGCAGGGGGTTGGAACTAGATGATCCTTGGGGTCCCTTCCAACCTTACCATTCTATGATTCTATCACTACAAATCCATTCAAACTAAAATCTTAACTATATGGAAAAGTATGAAGGGACTACTGCAATTGAGTGCAACAGCTCAACTTGATTACTTCACAGATCTAACACAGAGTACTAACAACCTACAAGGAGGCTCTCACTTTTCAAACTATTGTGCATCATCTCTTTATGGCACAGTTCCATGAAGTGCCCTGAATCACACAAGTCCAGGGGTCCTGATATCCCTAACCAAGTTGCAAATGACAAAACCAAATGAAGAAGCTCTTGTCCTGCAAACACAGTAGTGTAAACTCCAGAAAACTCGCTATCAAGGCAGTAATTCTCAGGGTACTGAGACAGTTCAGGAAAATTTCTGACAGATGTGCTTGCAAAAAAACAAGCTTACCTGTTCATCCATATCTGCTTCTCCATCACTGTGCTCATGCTCCACCAGAGAAAGGCTATTCAATTCGAGTATCTTCAGGCACAGACTATCCATCAGGTGCTGATTGAACTGGTAACTTCAGCAAAACATGATGATGAGTCAGACTGGGCTGAAAACAGCAGTAAATATTCCACTAACACACTGCAAAATTTCAAGTTTGTCTCCTGAGTTGTAGCAAGCACCAGCAGATATCCAGTGTAACAGACTGACACATGAGAAAGCAAGGGACAAGACTGGTACTGGCTGACCCCTCCTTTTCCACTTTTAGTTTGTACTTTTTCAAAAAAGACACTAGCAAGTCCCAGTACAAGGATAATTATATGGATCCATTCAAGGAGGAATCTGTAAAATCACTGAAGATTCATATCTCACATAGCTCAGAACTCTTCCATGCTGTGGACTTTGAAAAAACAAAACCATGAACCTGGTTCATCCTGCAATTCCTTGGCTTCATGGACTACCACATATGAAACTCATGGCCAGTTCAGTGCCCTTGCTAGGTAGCACTGCACACTTTGGCACTGGGAAATGCTGATGGCCTCTGAGAAGATATTATGGTTTTATAGAAGGAAAATTATTACCATGTAGTCTAGCCTAATGTAGCACACACACATACAAACACATTCCATGCTCCAGAGAGAACCTGCTTACTTACATGTTCACCATGTGTGCTGGCCAAGAACACTAAATGTGGTACTGTGCAGCTTAAAAACATTTCTTATACACCTAGGTTACACCACTCCAAGCTCTCCAGGCAGCTCCTTGCTGTAAGAGCAACACTCTGGTCTTCCCCACTTGCCCACGATACTTCACAAAGGAAACAGTGGCCACAGGCTAGAGCTAACCTTCCTGCACTGAGGATGAAATCCCTGAAGAACTGCTGGCACCCTGGGAATGAAGGGGGTGGACAAGGTCCTCTGATGCTCTGAGGAACAACAAATCTTTCCTGCAGCCTCTTCAAACGGCTCAGATTGTCAGAACCCAGCATATTAAGGACATCCTGGTCTGGGGTGTCTCCCCAGCTCGCACCACCACCAGTAGGACCTTTACACATCTTCAGGAGACAGAAAAAGTAGTGAGGAGAAAAATTTGTAATAAAGAATCATTTCACTTTATCTTCCAATCCACATATTCTCCTTCCCTCACAAGAATTTGTCTCCAAGTAATCCAACCATGGCCTTTTCAGGTGGCCCACGTACAGAACTCTTGCTCATGCCAAAACACGCTACTCACCTTGGCCATAAACAGCCTAGAGATCTTGAGATGGAACTCCAATACTATACCATCTAATGTAGCCTGCTATACACACACCTAGCAGGCTGTACATGGTGTAAAATGGAGAAAACACCTATCAGTTCCATGGTCTTCATGAACCACTCAGCAGCATCTTTAACTCAGGCTCCAAGGACCACAAATCTGCACTGTACATTTTCAAACCAGGTTTTCCCAGAGTTGAAGTTAAAAAATTAATGCTCTCCTCCCTCAGAGATGTAGATACTACTCGAAGCCCAAAGAGTCACAGAACTACAGAACTGGAAGGGTCTCCTGGATCATCTAACCCAACCCTCTTGCTCAGTCAGCATCACCTACAGCAGGTTGTCCAGGGCCACATCCAAACAGGTGTTGAATGTCACCACAGATGGGGACTTCACAACCTCTCCAGGTAACCTGATTCACTCTTTGACCATCCTTACAATAAAGAAGCATTATTATTACTCCCTTCAGATGGAATTTTCCTTCCTCTCAGTTTGTGTCTGTTGCCTCACATCCTGTCAGTGAACACTACTGAGGAAAATCTGCCTCCTTCATTACCACTCATCAGGTTTGTAGACAGCACTGAGATAACCTAGAGCCTGCTCTTCTCCAGGCTAAACAGTCCCAGCTCCCTCAGCTTTTCCTCATACAAAAAGTGAACCAGTTCCTTTATTTAAGTGGCTCTGTGCTATTTCTTTCTTGTACTGGTGAGCCCAAAACTAGGTGTAATACTCCAAGCATAATCTAGGCAAATATGAGTAAAGACAACTGCATACTCCTACATCTAAATCAGGACAATTTTAATGAGAAGCCATACTGAAAAGCAACATTTAACTTTGTATATCAAGCATTATTTATTCCAAACTGAGCATCCTCCTTTCCCAAAGGATCATCTCGTTACACTTCCCAACTTGTGAATTATTAGGCCTTGACGCAAATCCTCAGTCTAGATTCTTTTCTGCATCAGTGTCATAATACACCCAAGACTCCACAATCACTTTCTAGTTAGACACACTGGATTAAGTGAAGACTCCTAATTAACAGTTTAAATCTGTGGTTATCCATGTGAAATTCTGCAGCCTTCATTAAGAAGGCAGGCACAAAGGAGAAATACAGCATCTAGGACTAAATTGCATCCTGTTTATGCAAAGTCCACCTCCTCTCTTTTCCACAATCTCCCTCAACACACACACACACACATCAGACATGACACCAATGCAAATTCAAATTGGACACTAGGGGAATTTTCAACACTCCAACAGCTCACAATTTCCTGGAAGTGTGTGGTGGCTAATGCTCAAGGCAGGGCTTTGTATCTGTTTTGCTATACAAAATGAACCCACCAGAATAAACCAGCCATATAGAGTGCAGTGAATATCTATACTTCCAGTCAGAAGCATCATTTTTTTCCCTTCATTTCTTCAATTATAGTGAAGTCATATGATGCTTGAAACTGGCCAAAAAGCCATGCAAACTACCACAGCAACACTGTATCAAGAAGAGGCTGTTGCAGTGTTATGCAGAACCACCAGAAGACTCTCTGCAGGCAGCATCCCTCCTATTGCTAATGAACATAACTGGGAACCTCTGCATTTGACACATGTCAAAATACATTCTTCAAATGTCTAAAAACCTTAACAATTCCGAAGGTCAAAGAATGAAGAATGAATTCTTACAGCTCATGACATGCTCAGTGTGCCTTTATCTCTCAGCATCACGAAGTGGATGAGTAACTTACCACTGATTTATACTGCTGGAAAACTAAGGGAATTCCCATTCTGAAAACTTGGCACTCTCAAGAAAGTTTCAACAGAAAAATCCCAAAGAAACTTGGAAGACATAGTTTGCTTTTGGAGGCTAAGATCAAGTCAGCTTTGCTGTATATCTTGATTAAAAATACCAAGTCATTTACCTGAATAAGCTGTTTCTGAAAGAGCCTGGCAAAATGGCTGTAGTTGCAGGTTGCAGATAAGTGAGCCATCATGGCCCTGTGAAGGAAAACATTACAAAATGCTGACTGCATCTCTGTGCCACAAAGACGGTGTTCTAACTTCAAACTACATCAAAAGTGTAACATAACTACTTTTAGGAAAGGGATCTCTAAAGCTCATTGTAAAAAAAGAACACCTTCATAGCCAGGTTTCCCAAGCATTGAGCCTCATCTGCTGAATACAGAAACAAACAAACAACAACAAAAAAAAAAAATCTCTGAGCACCTGCAGAGCCAACACAGCTCTAAAAATAAAACAACTCTCTTCTTATCCTGCCATAATGCTGCTGTTTAGAAAGAAAATTAACTTGTTCAGCTCCCACTCTCCCCTGTGAGAGCAGTGACTTGAGAGTCCCCACACAAGCAAGAGAGGAGCAACAGCAGTACTTCTGAAGCCCAAGAGAAGGAAAATGTCTCCATTTAAATCTCAGCCTTGTTCTGCTCCTGAGGTGAAAAGTCACATTTAAGTTGAGTAGGCTGGTAGTTAAGACTAATACAGAAAGTCATATGGCTGCTTTTGAAACCATAACAGTTTCTTTAGATATACTCTATTTTGATAAAGCAATAGATTACTAAAGCAGTTTCTTTCCATAGGAAGAGCCACAGTTGTCTTGTTTTCAGTGCCAATACACTAGAACCCCATGAAATGATCAGAAAAGCTAAGAGCTTCTGAACATGTTACACATTCCTGCATGCTTAAGAGGAGTGTGGCACTAGAAGCATGAAATTCACAGGCAAGTGTATACAATGGCAATATCCAGACCACAAGAGCCATTCTGAGAGTGGCACTTTTTGTGAATTCCAACAGGGAATTCCAACACCACAAATGATCATATTAGGCCCTTGACACTTATGGCACTTCTTTAAGAAAAGAGTTGATAGTTCTAAATATAGAAACAAGTTCACATGAACAATGGTATCATCCAAGAAGCACAACTCTTTACAGACTAGTGCAGAAGACAACAAGACAGAACATGGAACTTGCAATGTTGAGTCTACTATTCTGCACCAGTAATTCAGCTACACTAAAGAGCTGGCTGAAGTTGTGTAAGAATCCTACCTGATCTTGTTGCCCAGAACTCTTTCAAAGTCCCAGCCAGTTTTTTCATGGTTATCTTCCCATTCACGCAGCAGTTCATAAAATATATCCCTGTGAATCAAAACATTCAAGAGCATGGGTTCCCACTCCTCAAAATTTGAAATAACATCAACTAAATATTCAGTCACTCCTAAGTTCCCGAGCAAGCATCTACCTCAGATTAAACAACTCAAGCCTCTAAGCATTCAGATACCTTTGCAAAACTCATTACTGTTAGTGGTACTTCAGTGAGTTTCCATTTTCCATGTCTCTGACAGCAAATGCTTAAGCTTGTTATGCCCAAGCTCTCACGGAATGACCAAAATAGCCATTACCAGACACATGAAGACTGAGAGGCAGGAAAGAATAAGCCACAAGAAATAATACCTATGAGGAGAGAAAAAAGGACCAAGACAACCTGCCATTCTCCCCTCACCCTGTTGCTGCAAGCGTGGAGGGAGGTGGCAGGTAGAATAAAAGCATACCAGATTCATATGCAGGAGCAATCCAGTAGGGTGACACACTGTACTGGCATTTACCAGAAATCTCAAGAATTCCTGAAGAATTAGGTTGTTCTTCTCTAAAGACATTAGGCATTTAGCTCCTGCAGTCAATACGGACAAAGACTTCTTTCTTTTTTTTTTTTTTCTTTTCTGTTTTTCATTTTATGTCTTTTTTTTTCAAGAGGGAAAAACCCTGTTTTTTTTTTTTACAGCATATAGTATACATTCTTAATATCTTTTTTCACAGTCATTAAAAGGTTATATAACCTGAGAGCCATAAAGTAACAGCAGAAGAAACTTACCTTTGTTTCTTAAATATGTGGAATGCTCTATCACTGGGAAAGTTAGAGCGATTGTCAGTTTCTGGCTGGAAAGAAACAGACTGTACAGAGCATGGCAGGAGGAGAGACACCTGTTAAAAACACAAAGGCAGCCATTAGACTAATATAAGTCTCTAATTTATCCAACAATCTGAGACTTAGAAACAACAGTGAAAAGACATAATGAGGAGACCAAGTATCACACTTGAGTTATTCAGCCACTAGCCATTTTCTAATTGCTAACTGCTAGTAAACACCAAGAGTTTTGCAACATACATTGCACTACAAAGACGGAATAACTCAACATGATGAATCGAAGCATCCTGTCTCTCTCAGAACTCTCTGCACAAAAGACTGCAACCAGTACTGATACAGTGGAGAGAGAAACAATCTGCAAAGAGTCAAACTGTACCTCCAATGTAAGGCTCCAGAGAACACGGGACAGTGGCTAGCAATTCCTGTATGGTTCTTTTTCCCACTCAAAAAGTCTAGTAACGAGAGACCTTTATTTACAGCTTTAAAGCTCAGTAATACAGCTAAAAAGTTCAGCTGTTGATCTCAGAAAGTACAGGCTCGAGGTGAGGAGAAAGTTCTTCACCAAGAGAGTCATTCCCCACGGGAATGGGCTGCCCAGGGAGGTGGTGGAGTCACCGTCCCTGGAGGTGTTCAAGGCAGGTTTGGACGTGACACTTGGTGCCATGGTCTAGTCTTGAGGTCTGTGGTAGTGGGTTGGACTTGATGATCTTTGAGGTCTCTTCCAACCTTGCTATACTGTGATACACAGCACTTTCTTTGCCAGTAATAATTTCCATTTTTACAAGATGGATCAAACAAGATACAAAATACATTACAGCAGGCATTCCCACTCTCCACTTCAGCTCCCTATCTCAGATGATTAGATCAGGAAACTGGGTTTCACAAGCTGCATTGTCTCCTCTCAATCTTCATTTGCCTAAAAGGTGTCTGAGGCTCTGAAATAAAAATCACTTCCTCCAAACTACATTCTGATATTGCATCTGAACAGCCTTCTGGAATGCATGCCTGTTAGCCAGGAATCTCAAAGCAAAACGTGACCCAGTCTAAGTCGCTGCTTGAGATCAGAGCCTGCAGCACAACACAAGGCCAACCAGTGGCGATTTGCAGCTAACAATCACTGGCCCTAGAGATTCACTCATCCACTGCCAAGAAAAAACGGCTTTCAACTCCTGTCAAAGACACATGACAAGCTATTTGAAGTAGAAGGAACGAGATTCAATACCAAAGCCACCACAAACAGAACAAAAACACCACAAAAGCTTGAAGCAATGTCAGTTGAAGTTGGCCAGTTCTTACCTTAGCTGTACTGCTTTCATAAGCCTGCCTGAGCCTCTCATGCAAGGTAGGAGAAAAAGATGCAATCCGTTCATTTTCAGCCAAAAGCTTCAGCATCCCCTTTTCTAAATGGGAAATAATTCTGACAACACGGACAGAAGCCAGACAGACATAAACAACACATCAGATCTTAAGAAGTGCTTATGCTCATTTTTCATGAAGGCAGCAAGTAAAATGTTCTAAGCCCCAGGCACCCAGCATGAAATTCTGCATCTGTAGGCCATTTTTTTATTGCTTGCATCTGACAACCTTCCCATTCTTACATGATTGCACTGACTTTCAGAAGACAGATGAATGCAAGGAAAACTCAAGGACATTAAAATCCAGATCAAGTTGTATGTTTCGAAAGAAAATTTACAAATCCATGCCTGTAAATTGTAAAGCTCTAAAATCCAAGAACACTTGCTTAATCACACATTCACCTGCAAATGCAAGCAGAAGAAATAAAAACAACTCAACTCACTCATACTGATAATCCAAGACTTGAACAGCAAAATAAACACAATTGTGCACACTTTGGAAGTGCTGTCTCCCTGATGCATCTAAGAGAGAAAAAGAAACATGAGACGACAGCACCTATCATAATTTATAAACTAAATTATCAATCGTTAGCTGACAAGGCAAGTAGAAAATGCCATATCCAAAAATATTCTTCCAGACCATTATCCAATTTTCAGAAGTTCCTTTCCCCTGCTACCTGAATAGACAAATCCTCTCATCTCTATCCTTCCTCATACTAAAGGCAACTACATTGTTTAATGTTTTGTGGAAAGAAAAGATTCTTTCTCAGTGTTCTGGCCAAGAGTGAGCAGATCCCAGACCAACTGCAAACAGTCATTAGGTGTTGTTCCTGTAGCTAGAGACTTCCAACTCCTAATCCCAGCCCTAAGAATCAGTGAGTAGTAAAACAAACTGGGGCATCTAAAATGGGAGTGTGTCTCATCTTAAAGCCAATCTTTTGTGTTTTATAGCCATATCAAAATACTAACTGCATCAAGCTGAAGTGTGAATCTGCCAAAAAAAGAAAAAGCAACAATTATGCATGTATAGGAAAGGTCCTCAGGGATTCCCATAATCCAATCTTAAATTTTAAAAACACGTAGCAGACCAATGGCACTTCTGTGCTGTAAGGACAAAAGGAGGAGAGACTACCATATCTTTTCTCTCTGAAAGTCAGTATTAGTAAATCTCAAAGAAATAGCAGAAAACTAGATTCAGACAGCAGCTAGCAACCCCCACTTTATCGTATTATGGAAGCACTTCCCATACATGCATGACTTTTGTCAGCATCTCAGAAGAGTTCCACAGTGGTAATAAGGTGCCTTAATGGAATTGAAGACAAACAGTCCAAGCTGAAGGACTCTACATCACATTATCATTCTATGGAAGTAACATTCTTTCCTCTTGAAAGTACTGATTACCTTTACTTCTTTCATTGTCCTCAAGGTCACTATCTCCATCATCTGCAGCAGAAGTGCCTTTGGACGTCAACAGCTGCAGAACAAAAAAGAGCTCCAGAAAAATATTTGGTACCAGGTTTTCTGGAAGAGAGAAAAAGAGATACTAAAAGTGGATATTCAATATTGACCTGCTTTAATCAATAAAGGTAAAAAGATAGATACCTGTTTCATGGCACAGTCAGCAAAGAACTCCCTTCCCACACACAGCCACAGTGTACATCAATATGGAAATTACATGTTAAGGTGTCTGGTTTCAGACAGGATCACAGAACTGCAGTTCAGAGTACTGCATCAGGTTAATCGCCTTCCCTTAATTTTTACCTGATAGTCACTTTTTCTAATAACTCCATTGGCTTATTTTATCCTTCCAGATGTTGTTTGTAACTGTCTCACAACTTTCATTTCTCATCTACCTCCCTGTCAACACATTCACAAATCTGTAGTTCAAAGAAACATCAGTCTCACATCTTCTGAATCTTCACCTGCTATACATGATGAATAAAGCTGTGCCAGACACTCCAACTGTTTCTTGCAGGAAACCTTAGTAGGATTTGCACAGGTCACCAGATGGCTTTCAGCAGAAAGGCTAGCACTGCGAGAGTAGCTAGGCTTAGTAGGAGTACCAGGATCAAGACATATCCCTGCAGGAGAAGACGTCTGGTGCAGCAATTTGCATCTGAAATTCAAAGCAGCAACATATCATGTGACTGAATATGATACACAGCAGTCATGCAGTCAAGAGGTCTTTCTCTGGAGTGTAGCATGAAGGAATTCCTGCCACGACTAACCGTGACATTCACACTGCCTAAAGCTGCTTTTAGTGATTGTGATACAGCTCACCCTTCCCTTACTGAGAAAGGATCTAGGTGCTAATAATCAAAAGACTCAAAAGAATCACATTCAAATTCCAACTGCTAAAATGCTGTGGCAGTTTGACCAAATACATATGCTACTGCTGCTCATCTAAACTGATACTGGCCCAGGATGTGGAATCTCTTAAGAGACCTGGTCATAAAAAAAACCTCTTTCATGTACAATTTCTGACAGCTAGAGGCTTTACGAAACCTGTGAAAATACAGTTCACAGCCACACCTTCAGATACACTTGCAGGTTAACAAACATCTGAGAAGATCCAATATGACTAAGTAGAAAGGCAATGAAACAGCTGACGAAATCCTACACTAATAAGTTAAACAACAGAAGGAATGAACTACTTTAGCTGCTGGCTTTGAAATCAACAATGAACACTCAGCTACATACACAGATATTGGGAAAACAAACAAAAACAAACAAAAACAAACCACACATCTACAGAGGTCATCCAAAATGCACCAGCAGAGTGGCATACTTAAGATCCACGAAAAAAGCCAGTAAGAACAATATCAAATTATTGTTAAAGACCTCAATGAAACATCACATCACCTCTTACCACATTGTCTTAAAAACTAAATCTTTAAAAGTCACTTTAAAGGCTGTGGAGAAGACAGAAGTGCTTCTTATTGCAGCAAAGAACTTTTTCTACTGGCCTTTTTCTAGTGAAATTGCTGCAATAAAGAACAAATTAGTCCCAAAATGAGAGTAGAAAGACTATTTAGTAATATCTCCCTTGTAATGAACATAAATCCTCACTGACCAAAGAAAATTATTTATTAAACACTTTGTAGACCCACCAAGGTAAAGACATTTACCTCAGCATGGCTTTTGTCTTTTCCCCTTGCTCAAAATGACCACTCAGCTGGCGGGGGGGCTGTTAGTTTTGTACCTTCACTTCACCACTGCTGAGGACACAACAGCAGCTCCCAACTCTGAGCCCCAAGCACTTCCCATTTCAAGCATGATGGGTCAGATCACCTCACAGGCAAGATCAAGCCCACACACTGCCATTTCACCAACTTCAGTTTACACAAATTAGTGGGACATTTCAGGTAGAATTCAGACTGGAATAGGTGCTTCACAGAAGCACAAAGAAGTAGGTTTGAATCCTGAGCAGTTCTGTTACAGGTCTGGTAGAAACAGTATCTCATGAGACTCTACTGGGTCTGTCCAGCCAGTTCTGGTCCCACTGAAATGAAACGCAAGGCTTAGCAGGAAAAGAAATCCAACCACATATCCTGAGGAGTCTCCCCATTAACAAAACGTACAGAGAACAGCAACAGTTCTGTCAGCAATTACAAATAATATTTTTTCTAATACTGTGCTGAGCTTTTTTTTCCCTAACAGACTAACAGTGATAATTTTACCCTGTAACTGAGTAACAGACAAAATGAGAATCTTTAATTCACCTCATCTCCCACCACACAATTTTCAATAGATAAATGCAGTAGTAAGTTCTAAAGCAGAACCTCATGCTAACCATGTGCTTTTTTCTCTGACTGTAAGCTTGTGTTATTCTGAAGAGTTTGAAAAATCTTTTTTTTTTTTTTCAAACCAGCCCATGCCTTCCATCGCAGGTGCAATCTGCAAACAGCTCAAACTCACTTGCCTTCCCTGTGCTATCTAAGGAAAGATGCACAGAAGATGACCATGCATACAAGCCCACGAGGAAATATCTTTTGAAAGCAGTGAGAACTGACCAAACTTCTAAAGAGAAAGTGAGGGTCAATGTTCCAGAGTCAGCACACCTCTAAAATGACACTTGTGAGCTAGCTGCATTAATATCCTAGTCTGATACCAGTCACATCTGGGTTTAGGCAAATTATAGCTGCGTATCACCAATATCTTGTTTGAATGTTCTCCTGGTCATTTCACACCATAAAATCATAGAACGGTTTGGGTTGGAAAGATCCTTAAAGATCATCTAGTTTCTGATATTTGTACCACCTTAAGACAAGAGAATTCAGAATCAAAACAAGTTTACTACCACCCTGCTCAGACTGTACCGTTCTTTCTTCAGCATCTCCCTCTCCTCTTGAAGGCTGTTGCTTATCACAGATGTAACGTTTCCTTCCTGGGCAGAGTTGAAGGCCTCAAGACTTGACCCAGATGAAAAGTGAGCAACTGGAGGCTGGCTGACAGGTGTAGAAGTGAAACACATCTTTGGTTTTGAGAGGGGGCGTTCAGCACTTACAGGGGTTGGGTTGATTCGCCTTGATGGCTTGCTTTTGCTGAAAAAGTGAGAAGGGATTCCACTGAAACCAAGGTAAACAACAACAAAACAATTAGGTCTCAAGACAATACATACACAACTCTCACAGAAGAACCTAAATGCTAAAATAAATGGATATGCAGTCAGGATATTGAATTTCTAAACTGTGTGTGTAGTTACTGACTTTATTCCCATCACTGAATAAAGACTCACAGAGTTAGAGATTGCTAAGAACAGCCTGCTGCCTCTTGCTGCAGAATTAATTATCAGCCATCAAGCCACAGAACAGATTACACAACGCCACACAACTTTTTTTTAGTGAAACTCATCCTTCCTGCATAAACTATCTGGATTTACCCTTCAGGAAGAGGCTCTCTAATGCAGTAAGATACATGCTGGAAATGAGATACAGGGACAGAAAGTATTACAGTTATCAAGGAAATTCTGGCTGCTACATATTAACTGCTATGGTGTTCCCAAAATTGCTATAGTGTTGGCTTCCAAACATTCTGTGGCCTCTTTCTCACTCCTTTTCTTAGCTGGGCATAGTGCAATTGAGGAAAAGAGACTTACTATCTATGCTGGAAACACACCTTATCTCCCTTGGCCAAAGCATCATCTAGAGCATTATCCAGAACCAGCATCTGGATCCACTCTACAGATTTATCAGCTAGTTGGAATTTTGCACATCTAACTACAAAATGCCACTTTCAGAGTCCAATGTCTGATACATGGAGCAAACAGGCTGACATGAAAGCCTTATAATTGGTAACAAGGATTTTTTAAAGAGTAAAATCTGCAAGAGAAAGAGAAAAGGACTGAAACAACCACAACACAAACAACTGCCCAGAAACTAAGCCAAAGTCACCAGGGAGACTAGGGCTTGCTGCAGACCACACTGAACACAGGCATCATCCCAGTATTTTGTCCATGACCACACAGCACAAATGAAACTGAACACAAACTCTGTTACCAGAAGAATGTCAATTCAAAAGCTTTTCTGCTAGCATCAGCAAAGCTAAAGAGCCTTCCAGGACTGCTCTTCATTAGCAATTGCTGTTGTGTCAAATGAGAGATGTGAAGAGCCAAGATAATGCTGACTTGTTAGAACATGCAAGGACAAATCTGTGCTCATCTCCTTATCACTTGGTCTGTGTGCCAGCATGCTGCAGGCAGCAGCACCACTGTGAGAGGCTAGAGAGGAACCATGGCTAAGTTCAGAGTGGAAACCTGACTACCTGTTGAAGCAATATTCCTCTATATGACGAATGTAACAAAGCAGTTCTGACCAAAGAGCCCAGAAGCCAGTCCCCAGGTATTGTTTATTACAGCATCTTCTGTATCTGGACACGCACAACAGGACGAGCTAGTCCAGGAATGGTAACCTGCAGCACAATCCAAAAGAGACAACAAGGCAGATTGGCTCTTACTTCGTGCAGCTGAAGGCAGCACCCATAGGTGGAAACTCCTCCAAGTTGTTAAGATTTAGCTGGCTGGGTGGGGATCTGGCAGAAACAAAAGGCACTTCACTTCGCTTCCTCCTCCCTCCACTCCATGACACGCTGTCATTCTTCCTGTCTTCTTCCTCAGCAAGGGAACGTCCCAGATCCCGAGCTGCCTGCCGGCCAGAAGTACCAGCTGAGCTGCTGCCTTTCCTTCGGCCTCGTCTTGCTGGCAGGGCTTCAGGTGTAGCTGTGAGGAAGCTTCCCAAGCTGGCCTTCTGAGATGACCGCTTCTCACCATGGTTAAGCACAGGGCTGTACCCAAAGCTTGGGCTGCTACTGGACACCATGCTAGGGAGGTCACCACATGGGCTAGACAGGTTTGACCCAGAAAGGGAAGAGGAGCCACTGGATGCTGCAGCAGAAGAAAAGCTGGTATCTGTTGTGCAGGTGGTCACTGAAGTCCTTTGGGAAAAGAGCTGCACTCGGCTGCTGGTTGCGTGCCCTGCCCTCCTTTCTGATCCTGTCCTTTGGCTCCTGTGGGCCTTGGAATTAGGAGTTTTAGCAGGAGTAGAGGGTCCATTAGTCAGAATCTGGCTAGTCTGCTCCCTTAAAAAATTCAGCAGAAAAGGCACAAAGTCTTTCTGAAGCAAACTGAGAGATATCAGCTTGTCATGGATGTGGTTCTCCTACAAGGGAAGAGGACAAAGCATTATTATAAAGATGCTATCTGAGTCTTTCTCTCTGTGTGTCCAGACTCATTGAAGTCATAGCTGTGGGACTGCAATACACAATAAAAACCAAGATGACTTGCCAAAGCAGGTCACCAAAATTCCAGCGACCTCAGTGCTGGTCACAGATCCGAAACTCAGCCTTCACACATGACATTTTGGCAGAAGTTTCCAGATAGAGTTTTACATGTTAGACTGGGAAACAGTGAAACTGCTGCACAGAAACATCAGAAGCACCTATTGAAGCTGCATCCAGAGAGAGCTTGGACCAACTGGCAGCTCTAAGTCCAACATTTCAAAGACACTGATACTAAAGCAGACAATTGTAGTAGAAAAATCTAAAATCTGCAATTTAACGATCCTCTGTCTGTGAATGCCACCTGCTTCCACAGAGGGGTGCTAGAACAACTGTTCAAGTATCCGGTGCACTGCAGGATTCAGAGAGTACAAGATCAAGGCTGCTCTTCCATTTCAATTAAATAGTTTTGCTCCCTTGAGACCTTATAGAGGTCTAAACAAAGAGTGCACCTTAGGTTTATATTAAAGAAAAATGGAAACCCACCACAAACTCAACACATTTAAAGTCTAAACAGGTGGTGGTGATCTTGCAAGTGCAAATCTGGACAGAAAAAAAGACCTTTTTACCTGCATAGTTCGAAGTTTTGTACACTGAGTAAAATTCCTTTTGTTTCTAACTGTGTTTCTGTCTCCTGTCTATGGGATTCAGCAACGCTAGCAACAGCAGCAGAAGCAGCTCTCACAGGCAGTAGATTATTATAACCAAAATCATTGCACATGTTCCTGTTCCTTTATATTCACACCTCCACTAGATGAAGTCAAGAGAACAAACACTATTTCTGAAGGACTTTTTTGCATGAAAGGTGCAGTGAATGCATGGCTGTGACTGAACTCCTGCAGCCCTCAATAGCTATACTTGAAATTCCTAACTCAAAGAGTGAGACCAGCTTAGCTTCCTGGAGAAGAGAGAGACTCCAACACAGCCTGGATGACTAGCCAAGCAGCCAGGGCTCACTGGTCAACACTGTTAACACTCTTAAAAAACACACATCAGAGATCAAACCCAGTGAGGTGTCAGAAGACCCAAATTCTTACTAGATCTAGTCCGAAGTAACCATGAAAGCTAGAACAAAACTCAGCATACCATTTCCTCAGACACCTCTCTAGGTTTAACATAACGTTACGAAGTTAGTCTTGTGCTGTGTACAAGGCCAGGTAGTTTCACCAGCTTTTCAGAGCATGACCTGCCTTCGCTCACCCTCCTCTGTGCAATTTAATAGAGATTTGGTTCCTCCATGGGTGCAAAACAGTAACTGTCCACAGCTGCCAGCTGTAAGCAGCTCACTTGCTTTCCCATGCTGAAGCCAGTGAGCTGCTCCCAGCAGCAAAATGCAACAGTTCCCTTGCAAGGGCAAACTTCTTAGTCTCCTCACCTTTCACACATGTAGTGCGAGCTGAGCCACTGGTGTCTGAAACTTAGTACCTTTACAGATCTGCTTCTGCAAGCCACAGCTTAGAAAATACCAGACAACATAAAATGCTGTTCCTTTCTTCCTATAAAAGTTTAGAGTGGCAGCAATACTTGAGTTACTCATGTGGGTAACAGCAGCGAGTTTCAATTTTAGTTAATAGTAGGCAATGCACTCTTGGGTGTCAACGCAGACAATGCTTTAAATGCAAATTGTTTCTCTAGGTTATCAGTACAATATAAGCACTCATAGCTCACCTATGGTCACAAATGCTTTTATTATCACAGGAACCCAAACTGGACAGCCACATCCCATCCCACGAAACTCAGCCTACTCAAAATCTTTGCCAGCCCTGAAAAGATCTTCCTTAATGCATCAGCGGGATGAGCAGCCAGTCGGGAGAGGTAGCTGCGTATGCAGAGAGCCCCGTACTGAGCCCTCTGGACCAAGCCGTGCCAAGGAGCACTAGGCCCCAGGCTCAAACGCTGAACTAGTGACAGCAGCTCGGGGCTGGTGACAGCTTCATCCATCGCTCACCGTCACCTTCCTCCCAAACAACGCAGGAAGCGTCACCCTCTCTTCTCGTCGTGTCTCATCAAGTTTACTCGCGACTTCAGCTGCCCTCAGCCCCCTCTCTCCGGCCTCAGCTGGCACACGGCAGTCAGGGGACAGAGGCACCGCCTTCGCGCCACGATTCCCGCGCAGTGACCGCAGGTTCTCCCCGCCGCCGCCTCAGCCCCGCCATCGCCCGCTAGAGGGTAAGGCCGCGGCCGCCAGGCCCAAGCGCCACGGGGCTCTTGGTACGCTCAGCCTTGCCAATTTTAACTGTTTTCACACGGCCGGCGCTCCCGGTGGCAGCTCCCTGTCGGCGGCCTCGCCTTCCCGCCACTCCGCTCAGAGCCCGCCCGCGGCAGGGGCGGTGCTGCCGGCTGGTAGACTCCAGCTCTCCTCCGCACACTGATCCCTATCAGGGACCCTGGTTTGACCCACGCGGGCTTTGCCCCTCACAGCAGCCGCCCCAGTGCCAGGGCGGACAAACTTTCCCGCACAGCCACGGCCCGCAGCGGTGGAGGGAGCTGAAGAGATCGGGGGGGTTGCGGAGCGACAGGCCCGGCCCTGCCACAGGGCGCGGCGGGAGGAAGAGAGTGCGGCCGGGCAAGCGAGCGAGTCGCCGCAGGTTACCTCAGCTGGGCGGTGGCCGGGGCCATGCCGGAGCCATCGCACCACAGCACCGACCGCCACCTCCTCCTGCAGCAGCAGCTCCAAAACAGCCGCCATTCCCGGCTGCTGTCGCCGCCACCTCCGAGCACGCGCACAACCGGCGGCAACGGCGGGCCGAGCGGGGGCGGGGCAGGGGCGGGGCGGCGGCGGGATTCCCGCCGGGGAGGCGGACGAGGGCGGGGCCGGCGCGGACCGGGTCGGGCCGGGGGCCGGGCCCCCTCCCCATGTCAACACGCGGGGCACGGGGCGCCTGCGCCGGTCCGTGCGCGTCTTTTCCTCTCATGCGCGGTATTTGCAGGGCTTGGGGCCCGGCCTAGCGGCGACGACCAACACCACCCAGGGGCCGGGGCGGGGGAAGGGGCAGCGGCGCCCCCTGCAGCTCCGTGCCCTCCCGCCTGCCCGCGGGGGCCGGACCGGCCCCCAGCGGCGGAGGATGGCTGAGGACTCGCCTAAGCGGCGCAAGGCGAATTTCAACGAGGCGGAGACGGAGGTGCTGATCGAGCAGGTGCTGAAGCACGAGCAGCTACTATTCGCGGCCGGGCCGGGCCGCGCCTCCCCGGGCCAGAAGCGGAAAGTGTGGGAGCTGATCCGGCACAAGGTGAATCCTGTGGCCGCCTGCCCCCGGGACGTGGAGGATCTGAAGAAGCGCTGGAGAGACCTGAAGCGCCGTGACCGCAGCAAGCTCTGCCGCCTCTCGCAAGGCTGCGGGCCGCCGGGCCCCGCCGCCACCCTCGGCCTCTTCCTGGCCCCCGAGGAGATGCCGCCCGCCGCTGCGCCGCCCGCCCGCCGCCGCCACCACCACCGCGCCTACGGCTCCCTTTTGCCCGCCGAGGCCGTGCCCATCGTGGGCGGTATCGACACTCTGGAGTTGCCCGGCGCCATCGTGGGGGACATCGGTNAGTTTTGCTCCCTTGAGACCTTATAGAGGTCTAAACAAAGAGTGCACCTTAGGTTTATATTAAAGAAAAATGGAAACCCACCACAAACTCAACACATTTAAAGTCTAAACAGGTGGTGGTGATCTTGCAAGTGCAAATCTGGACAGAAAAAAAGACCTTTTTACCTGCATAGTTCGAAGTTTTGTACACTGAGTAAAATTCCTTTTGTTTCTAACTGTGTTTCTGTCTCCTGTCTATGGGATTCAGCAACGCTAGCAACAGCAGCGGAAGCAGCTCTCACAGGCAGTAGATTATTATAACCAAAATCATTGCACATGTTCCTGTTCCTTTATATTCACACCTCCACTAGATGAAGTCAAGAGAACAAACACTATTTCTGAAGGACTTTTTTGCATGAAAGGTGCAGTGAATGCATGGCTGTGACTGAACTCCTGCAGCCCTCAATAGCTATACTTGAAATTCCTAACTCAAAGAGTGAGACCAGCTTAGCTTCCTGGAGAAGAGAGAGACTCCAACACAGCCTGGATGACTAGCCAAGCAGCCAGGGCTCACTGGTCAACACTGTTAACACTCTTAAAAAACACACATCAGAGATCAAACCCAGTGAGGTGTCAGAAGACCCAAATTCTTACTAGATCTAGTCCGAAGTAACCATGAAAGCTAGAACAAAACTCAGCATACCATTTCCTCAGGCACCTCTCTAGGTTTAACATAACGTTACGAAGTTAGTCTTGTGCTGTGTACAAGGCCAGGTAGTTTCACCAGCTTTTCAGAGCATGACCTGCCTTCGCTCACCCTCCTCTGTGCAATTTAATAGAGATTTGGTTCCTCCATGGGTGCAAAACAGTAACTGTCCACAGCTGCCAGCTGTAAGCAGCTCACTTGCTTTCCCATGCTGAAGCCAGTGAGCTGCTCCCAGCAGCAAAATGCAACAGTTCCCTTGCAAGGGCAAACTTCTTAGTCTCCTCACCTTTCACACATGTAGTGCGAGCTGAGCCACTGGTGTCTGAAACTTAGTACCTTTACAGATCTGCTTCTGCAAGCCACAGCTTAGAAAATACCAGACAACATAAAATGCTGTTCCTTTCTTCCTATAAAAGTTTAGAGTGGCAGCAATACTTGAGTTACTCATGTGGGTAACAGCAGCGAGTTTCAATTTTAGTTAATAGTAGGCAATGCACTCTCGGGTGTCGACGCAGACAATGCTTTAAATGCAAATTGTTTCTCTAGGTTATCAGTACAATATAAGCACTCATAGCTCACCTATGGTCACAAATGCTTTTATTATCACAGGAACCCAAACTGGACAGCCACATCCCATCCCACGAAACTCAGCCTACTCAAAATCTTTGCCAGCCCTGAAAAGATCTTCCTTAATGCATCAGCGGGATGAGCAGCCAGTCGGGAGAGGTAGCTGCGTATGCAGAGAGCCCCGTACTGAGCCCTCTGGACCAAGCCGTGCCAAGGAGCACTAGGCCCCAGGCTCAAACGCTGAACTAGTGACAGCAGCTCGGGGCTGGTGACAGCTTCATCCATCGCTCACCGTCACCTTCCTCCCAAACAACGCAGGAAGCGTCACCCTCTCTTCTCGTCGTGTCTCATCAAGTTTACTCGCGACTTCAGCTGCCCTCAGCCCCCTCTCTCCGGCCTCAGCTGGCACACGGCAGTCAGGGGACAGAGGCACCGCCTTCGCGCCACGATTCCCGCGCAGTGACCGCAGGTTCTCCCCGCCGCCGCCTCAGCCCCGCCATCGCCCGCTAGAGGGTAAGGCCGCGGCCGCCAGGCCCAAGCGCCACGGGGCTCTTGGTACGCTCAGCCTTGCCAATTTTAACTGTTTTCACACGGCCGGCGCTCCCGGTGGCAGCTCCCTGTCGGCGGCCTCGCCTTCCCGCCACTCCGCTCAGAGCCCGCCCGCGGCAGGGGCGGTGCTGCCGGCTGGTAGACTCCAGCTCTCCTCCGCACACTGATCCCTATCAGGGACCCTGGTTTGACCCACGCGGGCTTTGCCCCTCACAGCAGCCGCCCCAGTGCCAGGGCGGACAAACTTTCCCGCACAGCCACGGCCCGCAGCGGTGGAGGGAGCTGAAGAGATCGGGGGGGTTGCGGAGCGACAGGCCCGGCCCTGCCACAGGGCGCGGCGGGAGGAAGAGAGTGCGGCCGGGCAAGCGAGCGAGTCGCCGCAGGTTACCTCAGCTGGGCGGTGGCCGGGGCCATGCCGGAGCCATCGCACCACAGCACCGACCGCCACCTCCTCCTGCAGCAGCAGCTCCAAAACAGCCGCCATTCCCGGCTGCTGTCGCCGCCACCTCCGAGCACGCGCACAACCGGCGGCAACGGCGGGCCGAGCGGGGGCGGGGCAGGGGCGGGGCGGCGGCGGGATTCCCGCCGGGGAGGCGGACGAGGGCGGGGCCGGCGCGGACCGGGTCGGGCCGGGGGCCGGGCCCCCTCCCCATGTCAACACGCGGGGCACGGGGCGCCTGCGCCGGTCCGTGCGCGTCTTTTCCTCTCATGCGCGGTATTTGCAGGGCTTGGGGCCCGGCCTAGCGGCGACGACCAACACCACCCAGGGGCCGGGGCGGGGGAAGGGGCAGCGGCGCCCCCTGCAGCTCCGTGCCCTCCCGCCTGCCCGCGGGGGCCGGACCGGCCCCCAGCGGCGGAGGATGGCTGAGGACTCGCCTAAGCGGCGCAAGGCGAATTTCAACGAGGCGGAGACGGAGGTGCTGATCGAGCAGGTGCTGAAGCACGAGCAGCTACTATTCGCGGCCGGGCCGGGCCGCGCCTCCCCGGGCCAGAAGCGGAAAGTGTGGGAGCTGATCCGGCACAAGGTGAATCCTGTGGCCGCCTGTCCCCGGGACGTGGAGGATCTGAAGAAGCGCTGGAGAGACCTGAAACGCCGTGACCGCAGCAAGCTCTGCCGCCTCTCGCAAGGCTGCGGGCCGCCGGGCCCCGCCGCCACCCTCGGCCTCTTCCTGGCCCCCGAGGAGATGCCGCCCGCCGCTGCGCCGCCCGCCCGCCGCCGCCACCACCACCGCGCCTACGGCTCCCTTTTGCCCGCCGAGGCCGTGCCCATCGTGGGCGGTATCGACACTCTGGAGTTGCCCGGCGCCATCGTGGGGGACATCGGTGAGTGCGAGACCGACCCCCGCGGCGCTGCCCCGGACCCTCCGCCCGGCGTTTCCACCGCTGCGGCCGCGGGATCCGCAGTCGCAGTCCCCGAGGGAGGAACGGCGCTTAACTGGCTGCCGTGGCAGGCTCTTCGCACATTGCGTTTGCGCACAGGGCTGCGGGTACCAGCCTCGTTTGAAAATGCCTAGTTCAGATAACTGCGGGCTCTCCTTGGAAATGCAGAATGTATCCACACACACGGAGCTGGGGGATTTGTGCTGTGGGTCATCGAAGTGGATCAAAACAGCACCTAAGAGTAAACCCGGTCTCGCAGTAAGTGCCCATCTCTGCGGCACTAGGCGCAGCCGCTGCCTTCACTTCTGTAGTACCTATTCTGGCAAGCGCCAAGAGTCAGGTCAGTGAGCAGCTCTAGGCAGTGCAGAGCGCTGCGAGTACGTAACTTAGTATGTACCAGACACCGCATTAGTGCGCTGAAACCGTCATCTGCCACACCGAGGGGTGGCTTTGCTTTCCCAGTGTTTCGGCAATGCTGTTATTGATTACTGCATGCGTGGTAAAGCATGAAATAAGTTTACAGTGAATTCTGTCTCTTGGAACCTAAAACATGTTTTTTGTGGTGGGGCTGGTAAGGGGTCTGTATTATGCAAATTATATGGTTAACTGGTGAATGTGCCTTTATGGTCTTCTTCCCACTTGTCAAGGTAGTATGTATTCTAAAAGCATCAAAGATAACAGTGCAACTTGTTGAGTCTTGGTTCAAGGACTAACGTCAGTGCTTACTGGATAAGAGTGCCCTTCACTGACCACAGAGGTCATGAAGTTTTTCACTGTCTCCCTTTTGCCCCTTCTAGGGTTTAATGATGATCCTGGTCCTTCTCATCAATCCAGTCTGCCGAAGATGAATCTCAAAGAAGAAATAGTAGTGAAGGTGGTAGAGCCAGAAGAAAGCTCTGAGGACATGGCAGTAGTTCCACCTAGCCAAGAGCAACAACCTTTTCTGGGGACATCAAGTGGTGGTTCCTCTGGGAAAGTAAAAGCCAAAACAAAAGGCAAGTCTCATGCGGACCAAAATGAAATAACTGAAGAGGACCTACTGCAGATTCAGCAGACCCAGATGCAGGTGATCCAGTCTGGCTTTGACAGTGTCAACCACAATCTTCAGCTGCTGCAGCAAGGCATGCAGGATCTGAGTAACAGCCTCAGCATCATGGCACATACACTTGTTGCTATCAAAAATGTCTATGTGAAAAACAACACTGGTCCAACCACGTATGCCACCACCTCTACTCAGACCACCACTGGGTACCTGAGCCCAGGTTCCCCGCAGGTCTCCCCTGCTGAGGACAGAGGTAGAGTGCAGGTGGCTGGAAGCAGCAGCAGAAGCAGCAGCTGCAGCTCCAGCTCTGTGTCACAAGAACCAGGTTCTTCGGAGTTTCCTAGGCCCCCTGTGAGAACCATTAAGAAAGAACATCCAAATGGCTGCTACTACTTCTGCTTTGCAGATGTGTAAAAACCTGAATATATGTAAAGTGACTGTGGTGTTAGGTGCTGTTGTATGTTCTGCTCCAGCCTATGACTTTGATGGAGCAAAGTGGACTTGCCTACCATGTTTTTCCCAGTGGGAAACATTTCACTATAGATGGCATTAAACAGTAATCACCAATTTTCTGTTTGTTAACTGTTGACTGTCAGTTAGTCAACTGTTGGAGAAACGATGGGATATTCTTCTGCTTTATCCTCTCACTCTCTTAAAACAAAACCAGACTTATTTTGACTAAGACCCTGTCCACATCGTCCTTTGTTTCACGTGACCTTTTGAAAAATAAAAGGCAAGAGAGTGGGGTAAAAAAAAGTAACGTTACAGTTACTGGCTGGCAGGAGCTGTCTAACCCAAGTTCCTTAGTGTTTTGATTAAATGAACCTCAGATATAGTTGGATTCATTTAGTGCTTCCTTTTCCTAACAAGTACAGTGTCAGGGGTGTTTGCTGCTTTGTCGTCGTCAGAGCTGTACAAGGCATCCCAAGAAGAGTGTGACATACCTGCTTACTCTAGCAATGTTTTAGGCCTGAGCTGTTGCTTCATGAATGCGCTCCTCAGAATTCATACAGCATTGTTCTACTTGTTCATTCCCAGTTTGTCAAACACACCTCCTCAGAGGCATTCTGGTTTATTGCACTAGCACGCTAGGCTTGCTCGTCACATGATTAAAACAGAGAAATGGTGCAAAAAATACTAATTGACAAGTGATCCCTAGTTTTGACACACAGTTTTTCCCATATGATTTGCAGCCAGGCTCTATCTTAACCAGCTTCTTGCAAGTCTGCCATCAGTACCACAGTGTCTGAAATGGAGCAAGCAATAGTTTCTATATGAAAGGAACCTTAGATATGCTATTAGATCACTATCAGAGGAGGCAGGGGCTGACTTTGTTCCAGCCAGAAGAAATGGTCCTGCATAGTTTACGAAGCTTTCCTCTTCATCTGTTGGAGATGTCAAATTCTCCACTCTCAACCATATTTCCAAGAAGAAAGACAAAGAGTTGGAGCAAAAAGTAACCTGTGGCATTAACTCTGAAGCGAGCACCAAGGAACTGTTTTATCCCAACATGAAAATAAACCCCTCACATTTAGATAGAAGGAAACTCTTAAGATGTGCTTAAGACTTAGACATTAGTTGCTCTACTTTGCACAATTCAAATAGCAGAAGTGCTGTGTTCATCTTTCTGGTGTCCATAGTGGGGAGGAAACAAAACCTCTCTCACTTGCCACCTGAAAAACATGCAGGCCATCCTCTTAGATGCTTATTTATCATTGGTATAGATCTTGCACGCACACCTCAAGAATCAATAGCTGCTGTCTAACAAAGTGCAAGCACAGGGTAGTCACGTTAGCAAGTGCTTCCCTTCGGTAACACAGATGAAGCAGAATACACAAACATCTTGCAAAATTAAAATATGTACAGCACATTGTCAATTGGAATTATGCCTTCAGGAAGAGGAGACTCTCCTTTTCAGGTTTATTTTACTAGAAGGAGATGGTGTAGGTGACAGGTATCACTGCCTTGTTTATAAATAGTTTTAAAATGCAAAAGAACTAATTCTAAATCTGATTTTTGAGTCTACATTGTAAAAAGCTTTCCAAATTAACCTGCTGGAAGCATATTATTCCTCCCTCACTAGTACCTGAAGCGGTGCCCTCTGAAGAAGGACCCTTTGTTTGTGATTTGTTCTCATGGACAAAGAAGGCAATTAACACCACCATGACATTCCAGGTAGATTAGCAAAACATGATCTGAAGTTTACCTGGTTCAGAATTCTGGACAGCAGTTTGAGCTTGTGCAGGTTGCAATAGCCAGTTATGTCTGGCTTTCTTTCAGTGTTTCAATTCTTCAGTTGTTAATTCTTCACTTACTACAGCATCTCTAGGGACAGTTGACTTGTGGGCACTTCTAAAGCACTGCCTCATGCTTGAGTGCAGACTTAAATGAGAGGTAGCTACAGTGCAAGTGCAGAGAAATGCTGCAAGATCCTAAGAGGAGAGTGGGCAGATTGCATCTCTTGTATGAATGTAGGCATTTCAGTGGCCAGACAGCTACCAGACCTCAACATTAATCTCCCACAGCATCTTTGTTCCAGTTTTGCTCCTTTCCCACAGTCTGTCAGTTGTACTGCCAATGCATACTGGAGTCAAATCCAGTCTTCTGGTATCTGGATTTACCTAATTCTTTAAACAAGGGAAGTCACTGAGCTACCTCTTGTCAGTACAGGGGGCACAGATTTGTTATCCAGGTTAATACAGCTGTTTCTTTAGGAACACTTTCTGTGATCAAACATTAGTTCTTTCTGGAGTACCAGAAGCATGCCATAAAATTCTAGCATCTCTTAAGAGAACATGGAAGCATAATTTTCTTGGAATGTTACTGAAAAAAAAAGAATTCCCAATTTGTTTCCTGTCAGCTAAAGCAGTTTGCGCAACTTGTACAAATGACAAAAGCCTGGTCATGAAGCTTAATGTAAATAGAGCAAATAATTTGAACAAGGGCACAGTTGCCTTTTAATATGCCTTATATGTGTGGCATAACAGTGATGATGCCAAGAAAGATGCAAGGGATTTTCTCCAATTCTTCTGGACTTCCCTTAAAACCTTCTGCTACACAGAGCAAGCAGCGTAAAAGTAGTAAGACGTGCAGGTAAATAAGCTACAAATACAAATTGTGGTTGTACTATATTACACACTACTTTCACCTAGTTTTACTAGAAAGAGAAACGATGGGATATTGTTAGTATTGCACTTCCACATAGCACAAACTGCTCAGAACAAGAGTACACAGTCTCAGGTTTAGGCTGGACATTAGGAAGAAATTCTTCATGGGAAGAGTGATTGCCCATTGGAATGGGCTGCCCAGGGAGGTGGAAGAATCACTATCCCTGGAGGTGTTTAAAAGGAGGTTGGATAAGGCTGTGGTTTAGGTAATTAGAAGGGTTAGGTGATAGGTTGGACTTGATCCTAGAGGTCTTTTCTAACCTGGTTAATTCTGTGATTCAGTCAGGAACAACTTCCATTCGTTCATTTCTCTGCTATCTGGCACTTGGTGCCATGGTCTAGTCTCGAGGTCTGTGGTAATGGGTTGGACTTGATGATCTTTGAGGTCTCTTCCAACCTTGCTTATACTGTGATACTGTGATAAAGTGTATTGTACAGAGGATGGAAGATCTCCTCAAGAGGCTGTAAAAGCTCAGTGGCTACATTCAGATGATCATCCCCAATGAAATCCATTACCATGGCCTCTGACAAAGTAAGAAATTCCAATTTTGAACAAAAGAGGGTGAAAAAAAAAAGTAAGTAGTTGGCTTTTCAGAACAAAAAGACTAGAATCCATCATATTTTTACTAAAATTGCTATGATCTAGCTGTGGCAATCATTTATTGTTTGGGTGAATACGGACAGGAGAGATAAGAGCAAAAGCAAATAGAAAGGGAGGCTTCTGATTGGACCTGTTGAGTTTTTCTATTATTATAAATACACAACACATGAAACCACTAAATCAGTAACACTTCCACTGATCCAACCATCCCAACTTGCAATATGAACATCTGACTCATGTTGTAGTGAACCAACAGACACTGTCAGAGCACTTTCTCCCTTTATAAAGTACAGATAGCAAAAACTATGGAAAACCAGCTGAAGCTGTATGAAATAAATCACTATACAAACACAACTGAGAATTGAAGTTTTGCATGCTGAATGAATATTTTATTTAGAACCAGTTTATAAAAATAAAATACAAAATAATTTGAAAACAAAACTTAAAACATTGTACAAAGCCTTGATATGGTACAAATGAGAAAATAAATAATTACAGCTTTATGTACAAATGACCATTACAAGGGCATTAACTCTTTATGTTCTTGGGTGCCTGAGCAAACTTAAAAGGAAAAGAATGGCTTAGAAGATTTCCAAGGAGGGGAAGAGAACTGCAATTACTGAGAATTTGAAGGACTCAGCATTTGTCTTTCTCAATGGTAACAATGTTGGAACTAATTTCCACTTAATTTAATCACACTGCAGATTTTACTATTGAGTACTTAATTTCTTGTGGGGGTGACAACATTGTGATTTTAATTAATACACAGACTTTTTTACACTTTATGGTATTGCCCAGAGATTTCAGATTATCAGCCAATGGTTGGCAGCTTCAAAAAATCAGTACTTGACTGAAGGCATTGCTGGTGATTTCCTTAATTGACTAGTTTGGATATTCATAGGAAAGCATTGAAAACTGACATCTGTTAGTGCAAGCCCTGAAACTTGTCTCTGGGCTGACTATCGAAAGAAAGAAGTTGAGAAAGAATTTCAAATCTTGCTTTCCACCTAAGCAAAGAGGATGCAGAGAAGACTGCTGGGTAACCAATCCAGATCACTGGTCAGAGGAAGGAGATCTGAACTAGCCAAAATAATCCCACCTGACATGTCAAACATTTCTCACCTTGCTTGTCACACAGCAGATAGGGATTTAAAAAGATTTGAAGACAGGCCAAACTAATTACACTGTTATCTTCTAAAGCAGGCTGGTCTGCTGGTATTATAGATCCTCTATGTAAGAGACCAAAGATAAAGTAATCTCAAAAGGAACAAACATCTGTAACTCAAATAACTCCAGCTGGATTCCCATTGACATTTGTGGATGATGAGGACCTCTTACAAGTAGCTCACTTGGGCTATTGTTTCAGAAGAAACCATTTTGTACTCTTGGCCAAAGCTGGCTCTCAGCAGTAATTTTTACAGAAAAGTAGGGATCAAAAGGCATGTTGTGATAATAAAATAAAGAATAAGCTACTTCCAAGTTAAAATACATCGAATGCAAATACAGTATTTAGTGAGAGTATTCCTTCAGTCTCTACACAGGGAACCTCAACAAAACAAGATCCTATACTGATTTTAATGAAAGTTTCACCTGCACAAGAACAGCAAGAATTCCTTAAGATCCAAAGTACAGAAGCAGAAGCAAAATATGTAAATGGTATATACTAACATTTGGGTTTGTCACTGTTAAAGAGAGAATGTGTTACAAAAATGGAGAGGCAAATCAACCTACATGTTCAAACATGGATGGTTAGAGTAACTGCCAAGTGAATAGGTTAGACTTCAAAACAACACACTCTCATACATTTTTTCCTTTTTTTTTTTTCCTTTTAAATTAATATTAACCAAACCCCTCAAATGTTAATATTTAAAAGGCTGATGATTAAAACCATAGGGAAATGGATTATTTGTTATTGGGCATGTGACAGTATCTTAAGATAATTCCAGGCCATTATTACAGAATTCAGGTTGACGTTTATATCATTTTCTCTTTTACAAATGTCATATGTAGGCAGAAGGAAGACTTGCTTCAAGCAGGCAGCTGAGGTATTCTTGTGTGAGGTGCATGTTTATGCAATTTGCATGTATTAGCCAAGAAATGTATGACCTATGCCCATGTATTGCATGTAGCCGGAACGCTAAACACTGCTTCCATTTACCAACGTTACTGGTTTCTGGAAATTGCAGTAATTGCAATCAATGACATTGGAGAAAAAGCAAAACAGCCAACAAACCCCTTCAGTTTTCTGCCTAACATGATTAGCTACAAGTAGTAGAATAAAAATATTATGTCCCGTTCCACAAGTTTCACAAATAGGAACAAGCATCCAGAGCTTTTACCAGCTGATGAAAGGAGCCACAGGTAAGCGCCAGGGCTTTTATTTATATAGCTGACAGTCCCCTGACCCCTCTGTGCAGTGGAACCGCAGCGAACATGTTACAAGGGAATCAGGGTGTTCACCTGAAACACCTAAGCAGCCCTTTGCTCTCTGAAACTGACAAGGCAGACATGGCTCTTGTCACCTCAAAGGATCAGTCCTGCATGAAAAAATTACAATCAATATATTTTAAAATCAATATATTTCTCATAAATCTATGAGAAACCAATTTGAATTTGAGCTCTTGTTCTCCCATTCCTTTTCAGAAGATTCCTCTCAAACAGATACATAAAATTTGGAGGCACAGAACACTAGTTTGCCATTAGAGCCTTTTAAGAAATTGGAATAATGACTTTCTTCTTACCAGAATGTATATCTCTCCAAGTGTTCCACAGAAATGTCCAATCCAGTATGAAAAAAATTCTGTCTGCAGGAAAGAGTCTGTACAGTAAGCCTCGCTTCATCTATGTTCTCATCAAAGAGAAAAAAAATCTACTTTTTATAAGCATTACATTCAAACATGGCATAACTTTGCAGTAAGAAGGACTTAAAGGAGTTTTGCCCAAGTAGGACTATAGGATCAGGCCTTGTAATATGGAAAAGTCACAGAATCAGAATTAGGGCAAAGTGAAATTACAGTAAATGAAGAGATCAGAGGAAACCAAAACAAAACAGGCCTCAGCTCACTCTGGCAAATGAATTCCAGTAAACAAGATGTAATAGCTGAGGTTGTTCCTATCTATATGTATATACACACATATGTATGTATGTATATTTGTATATTTCTATATAATATACAGAATCTATATAAGTGTATATATACACTTATATACAAATGCGTATTTATATATATAAAAATCAAAATTGTGTGTTCTTCCAACTATAGTTAACACCATAATACTACAAATTGTAAATGATAGAGCTCTTGCAAGTCTATTTCAGATGAAAAATATTTCAAGCTATTTTAAAATATATAGGACCAATCCTCCCCTTTACATTAAGAGTGTTTAGTGAGGTATGCGAGAAAGCTTGATCTCAATCATGCACACTTCAAGGCAAGAACATGTCCAGACTTCCCAAAATAGGATGTGGCTGGTGGCTATAACAAATGCCCCATGTCACTCCCCAGGGGGTTGCCTTCTGAATCATTGTATGTAACTAGCACTTAAGACCTCATATTGCTCCTGCCTTCAAGCTGTGAAATTTGCTATGCTTACAAACCCTGCTGAAGTAGTAGATACGTCCCTAGCATCATACAGCATACAGCCTGCCAGTGCTGCTCTACTGTATCACACCTTCTATTACTTTTAACAGGGTTTTACTTAAGCAGTAATTGGCATTTGTAATTAATAATGAGATTAATATAGATTTTGGAGGTTGAAATGTAGATTGATTACACCATGCAACATCGTAGCACAAAAGTCTGTGTGAAATGTTCAGTCATTTTGACTAATTGAGTTTAAAGGCTTTGTGCCTCAATTTTTTTACAAAATGCAAAGCACTAAAAAGTGCTGGCCACAACATGGGAAACACCATAATGAGGAGATGCATGTGCTGCATCTGCATCTGCTACATGTTATGGCTCCAGTGTGCTGCTCTCCAAAGAAACGGAGGCTTGAAGGGAACAAAGCAACAGCTCCTTGGATTATACTGTTTCCCAGCTGAAATATCTGTGTAGGCTGCTGTGTGCTATGCAGAATAACTGTAACTATTTTGTACAATGGAGAAAAATCTTCCCCATCCCTGAAAATTTGTTGTGGATAATCCTCATAAACCATTCATTCACACCCTGCACAAGGGCCACACACATGTACACTGGCATTTTTATGCAGTCGGTTGCATATTCAAATAGTGAAGCTTACAGAGTTTTTGATGATTATACAAGCCCTCTAGAAATATTAAGCTAATATTTATGTATGAGTTGATCAGCTGATTATTACCTAACCACACTAACTGACTGCTACACTAGACTACAGTAACCAATTCTGTAAACTTTTGGGGAGAGGGCATCGAGCAATTAAAAACTCCAGAAGAGCGGGTAGTTCAAGGTAACTTATTCACAATCATTCCTCCATTCATTTCTTCAGGCCTTCCTCATTTGATCCTGTTTGAATCCACAGCAAAAAGCAGCTGGGGATACACAGTCCTTTTACCTTTTTCTGGACATCAATCACAATTGTCTGTTTTGGCATAGTTGACTACTTTTACATCGGCAAGTAGTTCAAGTACAAGTAAATTTCTACAGCAATGATTTATTTTACACAGCAATGTGTAACAATGGACAAGTCTAAACTCTGAAGACAGCATTAAAAAAGTCCTCAGGTGCTATATTCTTTCTCACCTGTACAGCAACCCTGTTCCTGGATCCTGCTACACTGGAGAGCAAATATAAACACCTCAGCTTCAGCATTTCAGGCAAGGATGCATAAAGTTGGTATCTATTAAAACTGACCATGTTAACATAGGAATAAGATTACAAGACCAGAATAAATGCTTTTCAGAAATAAGGGAGAAGGGGGAGGAAATAATCAGAGGCTGCCACACTACTTTAACACAATTCCAGCAGTGCCTAGGGCAAAAATATCACAACGGAACCGAATTATTTTTACCGTGTACAGTAAGGAAACATGAGGACAACAGGAAGAAAAAGATGATGTCACATTCATCTGGTATTCATTGACTGTCCCTGCTCCTATATGACAAGTATACGTAACAATTAAGAACTCACATTATGACATAAAAATTAGTAAGCACAAGCCCTATTTGTAATAAAAAATAACAATACCTTTGAGTCTCTGTTCTTGTTTCATATGCAAATGCACACACAAAATCATAAATTAAAAAAGCAAGCTGCAAGACAAAACAGGCTGGTTGAGAAAGCAGCAGTCCTTCAATCTTGTACCAAGGTATAAAGGTTATTAGAATTTTTGCATTCCATAAATTTTCAAGGGGAAATAGAAGATGTAATTCCAGAGGTATTCAGGAACTAACAGAAAGGGAACTGTATTTTTTGTGGTCCATAAATTACAGATGAAAAATGAGAAAGAATGAGTTTATATAAGCATATACATACATGTATATATATAAATATTTATATTATATAATTTACCATGAGGACATGCAATTATTGGTATAGCACCTACTATACAATATAATACAAAGGAATAGGACTTTCCAATGGTACAGTTTCTTCAGAAAAAGCAGGTATACCCTACCTATTGCATTCATCTGTAGTGCTTGAAACCTGAATGAAATTGAGGTTCCACACTGTGCTACATTACACATGGGAAATAATATACAGTCGTAATAAGAAAGAAGAAAAAAAAATAATCAAAATCATCTGACAAAGCAAGTGAAATTCAGTGCAGCTCCAGGGCAGCTTTAATGCAGCATTAGAATGTGTTAGCTCAGAGACAAAATATTCCCTTTTTAATCCAAAGGTATTCATTTGGCAGAGGTTAAATAAAAAAAGCACAGATGCTGGCTGGAGAGGCATATGACTACAGCAAGCAGATCAGTAACTGACAAGTCTCTGCATCCAGCATCTCCACAACAGGCATAATTAGGGAGAGCTGCTTGCATCTCTCCCAGGCTTATGTTTTTGTGTGTGACTATTCTGACCCACTGTTCTCTTCTGAATATTGCAAAAGGTGCTGTACCATTACATTCCCTACAGAGAACCTGTAGAGCAAAAGAGATTATGAAGTAACCCCCAAACACAGTTAGAGGAATTAGACACCATGGACTTTACTGACAGACATCAAAGCTTGGCTGACGAAAACAAAACCAACACAAAAAAATCCCCCCACATTTGGGCAAAAGAATGACAAGAACACAACACACAAAAAAAAAAAAATCTCAAATCACTTTCTGTGTGTTTTGCTTTGATGACTAATATTCTTACATAGATTTTGTAAGAAAGTTAAGTATATTTCCATCACTTAAAACCTACCAAGGTCACAAGGCAGACAACCTCATCTATGTCTTGTTTTTCACATTTTATAAAACAAATGGCCAAAAAAACAAAGCTTGGTCAGTAATCATCTCTGTACAGTAATGGTCTGTGGTTGAGGTGGTCCAAAACTAATGGAGAAATGAAAGCCAGTAACAAGAGGAGTTCTTTCTTGCAGTTAAGGGAGTTCTGTTTCATAACTTATTTTCTAACTTGCATTGTAATTTATAGTAAATCTGCAACATTCAATGAAGAGCAGACATCTCCTTTCTCTCACTGCCCAGACAGGAATGCTTTTCTAAATTCTCCTGCATAGGGTTTAAAGAACCCCACTATGACTCCCACAGAAGCATACTGAGAATTAGCTTATCGAATCCTAATTAGTGCTAACAAATTTTTAAATAACATGGGTATAAAAATATCTTAATTTTTAACATGGCACCAGTCTCAAAAATGGGCAAGGTATGATACTTTCTCAGGTAAAAAAAAAAAAAAAACCAAACAAAAAAACTCAGTGCCATGGTAGATAGGGGACAAGATGAGCATTGAGTGACTCAGAGATGTGTGCAGCTCAAAATGAAGAGACTTTTAAATTAGAAATGCCATCACCTTCTACAGTGTGTGCTTTTTTAAAACTACACAGACATGCTTGAGCAGTACTTAATTTCCCAGGTGGTGATATCATTTTGTGAATAACTGTTTCAGGTTTTCCTACATACTCCTTGAGTATGCAAAGCCTTAAATAATTTGGCCAAATTTCCTAGCTAGGTAAACTAAAACATAGAAATAAATATTCTTTTAAAATGCCCAATTTATATATATTTTTCACTCTAAACACATTGCATGTCTTTTACTACCTAGTCATTTTTATCCCAGCCCCTACTTCCCCCCTCACAGATCTGCTTGCTGTCTGCTCTTAGGCAATGACTGGCCACTTATTTACACAGGATGCTTTCTGATGAACGGTTTGTGATGCTTACTTTTTTTAAAAAGCACAGATTCAACATAATTTTTTTTAATATACTTTTTTTGATTTTTTCTTTTCCTTTTTAATACACAGTACACAGACACAACATGCATCAGATTTAGGAGAAGGCTTTATACCTGTCAAGGCCCAGTTCCTATCTGCTAAGTTTAGTGGTTGATTTGTTCTTTCCCGTGGAAGTCTTAGTGTTTGGGGAATGGTGGAAGGAACTGCCAGATCCTTTCGGACCATTCTTGCTTGGTTTGTTGCAGTAGTGCTCTTGTTGGCAGGATCTCCTAGACGATGAGGAGCCTGAATGGCTGGGAGGTGATTTACTCCTCCCAAGATGTGGAGATGAACTCCTCTGATCGTGATGGGTTCTCCCAGCCCGGGACGGAGAAGAACTGGCAGTACGGGGTAAAGAAGAGCTCCTAGGGGAGGCACTAGGACTGCGTCGGGGGATGACAGGGCTTTTGGGTGGTGTTTTTGGACTATGTGGAGATCCTGGACTCTTACACTGGGTAGAGCTCCTTGGTCTCTGAGATCCATTCTGTAGGATTTGAGCCAGGCGAGAGATAAGATCTGAGTCCGAGCTGCTACTCCCTAGGACTCTGTATCTGCGTAACCTTAAGAAGAAATGAAAAGAGATTATTCCGGTTCCCATCTACTCACTAAAGTTCATACAGAAACACAGCATTCATCGCCTTTGCTATCATCTGTTTCAAAGGGGTATATCCATTCCTGCACACCCTCAATACACTCCTACACACAATTTTAAGGGGTGATAAGGTACACTTCTACTTCCTTCAGAGGACTTCTCTCCACTGTATCAAAATTATCCTCATCCTGGTAATGCAGGCACCGAAGAAATTAAGTTGTGGTTGTCTGTATACAGAATTAGCAAATTCTCTCTGCTCTCCTTTAATTAACTAGTTGGTTTTACTTAACTATGATCTGAGTGTACCTAACTAATTCAGTACTGATGTCGGGAGTCTCCAAACCCAAATACTCAAAATGTCTATAACAGTTTAATTTTCAAAAGGGCTGGACATGACAGTTCCTACTGATTTCTCTGGGTTTGTCAATAATCAACAGCTCCAGAATCACGATCCCACTTAAAAAGAGGTGTAATGATTTAGTTATAGATTGACAGGTTTCAAAAATATGGAATACACATCTATTTATGCATAAGGTTTAACGGTGAAGCAGGCTCTTTCTTCTGTAATAAGCCTCTCCTCATTCATTCTCCAATAATGTACAATTCCTCCAAGCCCAGTAATTTCTACTTTTTTTTTAATTAGGCATAAGATGGAACTTCTACAGGATTCCATACAGCACAGTAACTGCAGTCCAGCTCAAATCCATTTTCAACCTGAAAACCTATTTCTGTTTTCTCTGCATTACCTAGCTTCTACCCCAGGTCTAGTGGGCGGTTTTCCTGGTGGTGGCCGTGGAAAGAACTGAACTGAACTTGAATTGGTGACTTGATCAGTAGTTGCCCAGGACACTGGTCTTGGAATCTTGCTTTTTCTGGTGTGAGGGCTGCTTGGAGATAAAGAGCTATCTTCTGTCTGCTTGTTGAAATGAGAGTCCAGTGTCAATCTAGAAATTGAGGATAAGACATCATCCTCAGAAAATGGTACTGTAGTAGCAGCCACTTTTTCTTCCAATGACTTATCAGAGGCACTTGAGAGGTCACCAAGCAAAGACTTGAGCTGTTTTTTTTCCATAAGTAGTCTGACCAAATCTGTCTGATGGGCCTTTTTTAGAAGAAGCTTTTCCTTTGCTGAAACAGGAGAAGAGGACTCCGATGTTGAGTCTATCTCTTGTGCTAAAACTGGTATTCGGCTCTGCCTGAATGCAAAAGGAGATTTAACTAAGTCCTTCCTTGATCGATGAGAATTCTCATTTTCTGAAATGCAGTGGAGTAACTCTCCATTTCTGGGAGTATTTTTCTCTTTTTTGTCCTCCTGGTGCAAAAAAGTAGTAAGGGCCACTTGGTGGCATTTCAAGTCTTGGATATGGACTTCTTCCTTATTAGAATGAAAACCATTTTCCTGAACTGGTGCTATTTTGCTTGCCTGCCTATTAACATGAGAGTTGGTAAGTCGCAAGGGAGAAAATTCTGATGTTTTAGGTGCTATCAACTTCAGAACCTCATCTTGATTTGGCCCCAAAGAGGCAGGCCTTGGCTTTGATTCTTCAGCGGCTTCAGTATTCATTAGAGGTTCTTCCTCTGCAGATTTTGAGTTTCCTGGCAAAGAAGAATTCTGTTCTTTGCTTAACATTTCAATGGCACCCTCAGAAACCACTGGAAGCCTCTCTTCCTCAGCCTCCTCTACAGGAATATTTTCAAGTTCTTTCTCTTCCTGTGTCTCACTATATTGTTTAGGTAGGTCTTTTGGGCCACAATCCAGGACATTGACACATTCTTTGACAACTCCTTCCCTGTCAAGCACCTCTTGGCTGATATTAAGAACCAAATCTGGTCTGCTGGCACTAGCTGGACATGTGTCGTCTGTCACAACCAAACCTGGCAAACTTTCCTTTGGTGAGGAAAGTTCCACAGTGTGTTCCATAGAATGAGCATCCTGCTCTCTTTTCTCTAGCTGGTGGCCATAAGGAAAGCTCTCTGAAGCAGACTGTGTGGATGCCACTGAAGGTCTGGGTATTGTTACCTGCATTGGAAAATGAAAGGAAAAAGTGAGGAACTCAGGAATGTTATACAGGTAAAATTCTTAAAATAGCAGGTTTGATTCCATGTCTTCAAGGTACATTAAATAATGATTCCTAGGAATCACATTCTTCTAATAACACCTACCTTCATCATTTACAATTATCAACTCTTATCATTCCAAGACAGAAATGTGTTAACAGGTAAAACCAAACATAAACTCAGTGGAAAATGCTGCAATTACCCCTCTTGGAAATGAGAAATTTATTCATTTTGCATTAGTTTGAATAGTCTAAGTTGCATATAAATGTAAAATCTTTCACAAATACACAATATTTTTAGACAAGTACGTATGATAAAGAACACAGTGATGTCCACATTCAGGAATGGACTTAAATTTCAATTTCATCAGCAAAGAAAATTACCTAAATTAAATTACCTAAATTAATTTAGGTAAATTAAATTACCTAAAAGAAATTTACCTAATTAAATACATCCATATGCATAATACCTACGTATTTGTCCACAAAAACTTTACTGAGTACCCAAATTTTAGCTATTACCTTCCCTATAGAAGACTATGCCTTGTTGTAACTAAACAACCTGGTTAGGATATCTCCTTACCTAAGGTCATTAAGAGATTTCACAAACAAAATATTCACATATCTAAATTCCTTAGTGGATCTAATCCAAGAAAAACACTTAAAGCACTCCTAAAACCTGTAGATAGCATTGAGCCAGAATCCTTATAAAAAACAGCTGGTTCTGATGAGTGGTATCTCTAGTACATTGCTTAATTGTTAGAGCACATGTCCAAAAAATGGGAAGCCTGCATCCATCTCTGTCTCCACCTAAGGGACCTAAGCCCACTTCCCTCTAGGTCATATCAAGTATGGACAAAACCAGAATGGGGTTGCTCCTCACATTCCCCACTGAAGTCAGGCCACTGCACAGACAGAAATTCAAGAGTCAAGAGGTCAGAGGGTGAGACAGAACACACAGATGTCAGGAGTTTTACCTCCATGTTCAAGGGAGGAATATACTTTTATCTGAAGAAGAGTCCTAGATTTTGGTTTATACATATTGGATTTAAGCATTTGGTATAAACAGTAAAAAACAGACAAAATCAAGGGACTACGCTTTTATCTTTCTCTACAGAGACTGAGGCTCAGCTCCTTTTCCCCTTGTGTTCTTTAGCCTCATGAATTTGACAACAATTTCAGTTTGTAATATTCAACAGAAAATGCATGCTAGAGTCTGGATTTGAACATAGAAGACTCATGTGATACACTGATGGTAGAAGAGATAACTAGTGGTGGCCTATTACCAGTGTTATTTATACTGGGTACTCAAAAAATATAGAACAACTGTCCAAATAAGAAATGGGAACAGACACCAAAGGAGACATACTTGGATTTCCCATGACAGTATAATGGCTGCATTGAAATTTTTGCTGAGTTTTTCTGTTTGTTTGGGGTTTTTTTTGTTGTTGGTTTTCTTTTTTACATTTTCTTCATCCTCTGATGTAACAAAATCTCCACCACTAGGAGTGCACATTTACCTCCAGGAAACACATTCCACTGATATAATAAAGAGCTCACTAGACCAAAACGTGAAAAACAAACCACAAACATAAAGCTGAATTAAAGAGTTGGGGTTTTTTTTGTTTTTGTTTTTGGGGTTTTTTTTGGTATGTCAAAGACACTATTTCTATACTATAGAATATATTCTGAGCCTCTCCAAATTACCTAATACATTTTTGGGACCTTAATCTAAAAATGTGGAATCATACTTTTGAAAAATTTGGAATAAAATTTGTAGAAAAAGGTTTTCTTAGTTTTACAAGAGGATTATTCTTTAGCCTACAGAAAGTGGCATTTTTCACTGAGGGGGTAGGGGAAGATCAGAAATGCAACATAACTGAACTCTTGTTTTCCCAGGTAGACCTAAGCTGTCTTCAGCATCTTCCTCAAGTTGAGATTTATTAAAATAACTGG
>WBNM01023774.1:116774-270829 GCA_013399055.1 Ramphastos sulfuratus
GGGGGGGGAATATCAAACCAACCAAATAAAAAGAGTCCTCTGAGATCTGTAGCAAGAGGCTACTTTTTGTCTCCCTGATAATCTGTTTTCAAGTTTGGGGCTAACACAGTCCCTTCACATTTGCTGAATTGAAAGGGTACACTGAGAAACCAACTGAAATTACACAGTTTCAGCAAAACAGTCCTCCTCACCTCCTCTTACTCTCAGTCTGGGCTCTTTCTCTGAAAGAAACACTACTTCCCTTTTGAGTTAGAGAAGTCTTTCTTACTTCAAAAGTTTTCTCGTGAGAGAATCCAGGCACATCAGTTTAGCTACAGAAAGAGCAGAGGAAGTAGAACTTTTATTTTAAAAAAGTATTAGGTCAATTAGTGCCTAATCCTTGAGTGTTAAAGAAAAATAGTTTAGCAAGACTTCTGTGCAGAAGGAAAAGAGATTTAAACTGCAGAGGGGGAAAAAAAAGTCTAGGAAACAGGAGAGCTATTCCACAGGTTTCCATACATCAATTTGAAATTGCTACAAGGCAATACATCTCCAAGTATCATACACTGAAGGACTCACTCTCATATGGCTGTGATGGTTTAGGAGTTCCCTGCCCCCCACACTTTGTAAAATGACCNTGAACACATTTTGGTCTGTCACAGAAAAATCAACAGACTGCTTAGAAATTCTTAACTATGAGCTGAGTGAAAGTGGGCTCATTTCCAGGAATGCTACAATTGCATTTAAATCCTCCTTCACTCAAATGTGTTTACATGGAAACTCTCCTTTCCTTGTGGTATCTGCCTTACATGCCAATTATTTATTTACATATCCTTTGCTAAGTCTGGGGAGAGAATTTCCTAGTCTTTCTATCTTGGACAGTCTAGATTTAACTTTTACATCCAAGAAACAGAAGAGTAATCTTGTTGAACAACCTCCAACAGAACAGGCAGGAGCTATTTGTGGAAAAAAAAAAAAAAATCAAACAAATGGAAAAAAGGATACTGGATGACTAAGTATCATCAAAGATTCAGCAATACTGAGTTGCTCACAGGTTCAGAAATGGCTTTTTGATGACATATATCACTTTCTTGATTTGTGTTCACTAACAAACAAAACTTCATTTTCTCAGATGGTCAAACCTCTTACCACTCTTTGAAAGCACAAGGATTACATTATAATGCTGCTGGCCTCAACATTTCACTGGTATGTGCAAGAAATTTAAATGGGGAAATCATAGAGCAGGTTCAGCTTTAAGGGAGAAACAGAAGAGGAAAGCCAACTTTTTAAAAATCTGGAACATATATGGGAAAATAAAACTTTTATAGAATTGAGTCCCTTCAAATCTGGATCACAGAATGGTTTGGATTGGAAGGAACCTTAAGGATCATCTATTTCCAATCTCCATGCCACAGGCAAGGATACAAATGCTTTCATTTGGAAGAACTTGGATTCAATAGTCAATTTCTGAAGAAATGGAAGAAGCTTGTAGATGATCCTCCTGAAGTTCCTTATGGGTTCTTTGGGTAAAGTATCATTCACACTAGGCAGGATGCTAAGCAAATACTACACAGCATTCTAGGTAAAAAGACTGGAGGATGCTCTGAATTCCTTACAATTTTTTTAAAAATAAACAAACAAATTTTTAATCCTTGTGCTGGTTTGAGGCTAACTGGAATATTTTAATGGAGAAAATTATATTATAGGCTGAGAAAGGAAAACAATGGTGATGTCTACTTCACTCATAGGCTTGCTGAGATGGGTAAGAAAAGAACACAAAACCAAAGGTAAGACACTTGGGCACAGACACGCTTGGGCTGTCTAGCTTCTGGCCTCCTCCTCTCTGCCTAGTAACCTCACTAACCACTTTCCCTCTAATCCCCCTGGCCGATCCTCCAAACTCACCTTGCGTGTAAGGCAAACCTTGGGGTAAGGTATAGGGGTGGGGAGAAGGTGGAAGGGTGGTTGGGAGCCCCTCCTGGGGTCTCTGATTTCTGGGAGGGGTGTTGTGTTTCTATATTACCTTTGACTTGTATATTTCTGTAACTATTCCTGTCTATAGTGTATATATCTGCTTGTATATTGTGCTAAGCTGTAAAGAGAGCTTCAGTCCTTAACTTCCAGCCGGCTGAGTCTAGTCTGGGTGCTTTTACAAAGTGTGTGTGTGGGGGGGGAACTCCCAAACAATCACAATCCTGTATCCTTAATTATCCCATAAATAGTCTTAGAATCATACAATCACAGAATGGTACGGTTGGAAGGGACCTCAAAGATCATCTAGTTCCAACCCCCTGTCATAGGCAGGGACACCTCCCACTAGTACAGATCACTCAAGGCCTCGTCCAACCTGGTCTTCTTGCTCTTTTGTTTGTGAAAGCTTGCAAGACAGAAATTGTAATTAAGTAGTATGAGAAGAGTTGATCCTGAGACATGCAAAATACACCAATTAAAATTATCTTTTAGTCTAATATAGGGAGCCAGAAATCTCAAGGTTATTTAATACCTATCTTGTTGCAAAACAAATAGTATATGGCCTAATATGTAAAATTTTTTTAAAACCCACATTATAAACATAAATAATCTTCACACTTTCTTTTTTTCTGACACTAATTAAAATGTTATTCCATGAGATTTCCATGGCTAATTAGGTCAATTTTGTAAAACGCTGAACCTGAGAAACAATGATTACAATGTGATGTGGGCAATTAATCTAAAAATAAAAATGTGGGTAATAGAATATAAAATGCTGCCTCTCAGCTCACTGTGATAAGCAGATTATAACACTATCCAATCACCGTGTGTGAAGGCTGCAACACCACAGCAACTTATTCTCAGGCTAAGATTTATGGAACAGTTAACGGCTGTTAAGAGTTATCATAGAATCACAGAATGGTAAGGTTGGAAAGGACCTCAAGGATCATCTAGTTCCAACCCCCTGCCATAGGCAGGGACATCTCCCACTAGCACAGGTTACTCAAGGCCTCATCCAACCTGGCCTTGAACACCTCCAGGGAGCGAGCAGCCACAACCTCCCTGGGCAACCTGTTCCAGTGCCTCACCACCCTCACTGCAAAGAACTTCCTCCTAACATCCAGTCTAAATCTTTCCTCTGCCAGTTTAAACCCATTGCCCCTTGTCCTGTCATTGCAAGACCTTGCAAATAGTCCCTCCCCAGCCTTCCTGTAGGCCCCCTTTAGATACCGGAAGGCTACTCTAAGGTCTGCTTGAAGCCTTCTCTTCTCCAGGCTGCAGAGCCCCAACTCTCTCAGCCTGTCCTTGTAGCAGAGCTGCTGCAGCCCTCTGAGCATCTTCGTGGCCCTCCTCTGGACGTGCTCCAACGCTTCCATGTTCTTCCTGTGCTGGGGGCTCCAGAACTGCACACAGTACTCCAGGTAAGTACTCTTATCCTGTCACAAATGAGATTGTGTAACTTCTGCACATTTTTCACAATCAAACCTGCTGCGTATGAAACAGTTCCAGTAGCTATGAGTACTAACTCATTGAAATTTCTACCTTAACTAAACTCAATGTTGTAAAAGGTACTAGCAGCCCCTTGGGAAAAACTTAACCTAAACCTCATGCTGACTCAATACAGTTTCCATCAGTAGGGGGTAACAATTCTGCACACCCTGAAATCAGAATCCTTTTTGCTATAGCAAACTTCCACCGTGGCAGCAGTAAAAAAATAGACTCAATGAAGAGAGAGTAGTTTTTCCCTCTTTTCCTTCCAGGATACATTTGGTAAGTTACTATGTCTTGAAACTCACATTCTGAAGAGGATTTGGGACAATTATCTCCATTATTGACATTTTTAATGGACAGGTACAATGCTACCCAGAGTTTTAACTAGCTGAGTACTAAAGCAATCCTATGAACATGACAACTTCAAGTTAAAGCCACTAATAAATTAAAAATAATTTTAAAGGAATACTAACGAGAGAGGAGTATCTTTGTGCTTATATTTGTTTATTTGCGGTTCTATTGGGGATTGGTTTATGTGAAAACCATTGTAAGCATTCATGTCATCCTACTGCAAATTAGTGAAACCTGCCAAAATCAGTTAATTTTAAAAATGGCAAAATTTACAACATTTACATGTACCCCTGGCTCATAAACCTAAAATATCCAAAATAAAATGACGATCACAAAGGATATGATTTTTTTCTCTAAACACCCCTTGAACATGTCAATAAATCTTACCTTATTCTTCCACAGGTCCCTGAATTCCAGGGAGATGCTTAAAAATTAAGGTATTTTTTTCAACTTACATCAGTTTATTATTTCTCATTTTGTTGATGAATGTTAGTATGACAGCTTAAATTTCCACCTCTTCTCTGAAATCTTCTCAGACCATTTTGTAATAATACAATTATATAACCACAAAATAATTTTAAAAAGCATTCCAATAAGGTTGAAACTTGAGAAGATTGACTTAAGAGAAAACACCTGCACTAGCACCAAGTAATTCTGATTGTTAACCTGAGAGACACATATTACACTTCCCTAACACAATGAATAACCATAAAATCATAAGATTAACCCACCTGTACATGTCTCACTAAGCACACAGAAAAATGAAAATAAGCCAGAATGACACACAAAACTGGAATCCACCTTTGTTTAAGGGTTGAATCTCACTACATAGCAGCAGGAGTATTCTAGATGGCTGCAATGGCTAGAAGAGGTATTCGTGTCTACCTAAGCAATCTCCTTATACAGAGCCCCAGACAACAGTTGCTACACCCACATCATCTTTTCCACTGACCTCACACAACAAACACTCTATGCAGTCCTCAAATGAGCAGAGTTCAAAGAACTCATGTGGCTGAAAACCTCACAGAAAGAATGGAAAAGGTTAGGTTTCAATGGAACTTGCTGTACATTTTGATCATGCTAGAGAGGAAAATGATGCTAACAGTATTCTAGCTCCACCATTCAGATTCAAATACAGTCGAGGAATTCATTCTGCTTTCTGTCAGCTCTAATGCTGCCAGACTCTTGCTTTATGCTCCAAGTTGCATAACTGAGGACAGTTGAAGCAAATTCTTCCATTCTGCTCCATAATATCTGCATGGCAAAGAGGAGTTATCTTGACTGAACAAATAAAGGTAGACCTACATCCCTCTCTGCACAAGGGAGCAAACAAATTTCATGACCTCCCTAATCTGATGTCAAACTAGAGGAAGGTTTTAGTTCCTGAACCTTCACTCATTAACCATCAGGGAAGAAAGTCAGGAATTTCAGGAACAAATGTGTAACTTCTTATTTTTTAGCATGTGAAACTAAATTCAACAAAACAGATCCTTAGCCTCTGCAATTCAATAGTTAGGGATCTTGAATTAAATTGCAAACAGCAAGAAATAATTGAAAATATATTCAGTAATGTTTAAACATAACACAATAGAATGACATAATTATTTTGTTTATATTTAACAGGACAAAAGCTTCAAGGTTATCAACATGCATATTCACCTTTCATATTCCTTGACCTTCTAGCTTGCTAAGTACCTAACATATTGCTGCATTACAGAAAAGAAAAGGACTCACAAAACTAGTTCAGTTCTTCAGTGAGCCATAAAGTACAAGAGGCCTTCATTGTTAGAATGAACTAAAGAATCATGTGCTTGTAGTTTCCATAGCAATTGAAAAACTGAAGTCAAAGTCTCAGTTAGGACTTTCAAAATCACAGCTTCAAAAGGAACACTGCAGTCCACTTACCAAGTAGAAAGAAGAGACTGAGAATACTACATATAGAATCCTCACTCAGTAGCAGCACCTGGCACAATACCAATTCCTTTCCACATCAGTAGGAAGTACATCACTTTGTAGCCTCTGTTAATATTGCAGCTGTATTCACTTCTGGGGTACTAAAGAAGCCAGAGAAGACCCTCTGTGCCAACCTACTTTCTCTGAGTATTGTGAGTGGTTTGCTAATTATACCTGCAGCACATTTTGATTGGAAAACTGAAATTGTCAATCTTGAATTAGGTCATTTTGCAGCCTGGGATGCAAACTCATCCTGTAAAATACTGAAGCTTAACTTCAAGTAAGTGAATTTTTTCTAAGTCCTCTTCCTTAATCAATATGTCAGTCACCATGTGGTAGTTTGGTATCCCATTAAGTTCACAATAATGAGTATCTGGGAGCTACTGTTTGTCTGATTCTACACACTGAGGTCAGATGACTTTTTTTTTTTTTTTAATATATATATTCAGATAAAAAGCAGACAGGAGTTGCAAGTAAAAAACAATGGGTTTTGAGTTAACAGACAAAATGCTCACCTAAGTACGTCAGCTACTTACTTTGCCTTGTTATCACTCACCACTGATCCTATGGGAAGTTTGAAAGAAGCTAATGCTGATGGATTACTTTTAATATCAATATTCCTGTGTGCATATTTCACTGAAAAAAGAAATAAGTCTTTCACACTGAAATATTTATACTGAAAAATGCACTGGAAATAGAAGGAAACACAAAATATAATCCAAATCAAATATTAATGGTAAAATGATGATGATATGTTACGGCCTTATGCATTAATGCTGTCATACTGCTTTACCATTCAATGCAAGCTCATGCTGCTCAGCAAGTCTCTATTGTTGTGACTAATATACAAATTATGGTTAACTTCAATCTTGGTTCTAAGCCTTCATCTTTTTCAGACTGAAATGAAACTGGGAATATAAAATTATGAAAAGTTCCCTTTTTCTAGTGACATTTTCCATTAGCTGTGACCCTTGATAATTGCCATCTTTGTTCATTATTTGTTCATTCCCACACTAGCAAATTTGACCACCTCTGGATCCCTTTTTATCACACTGAAGTAATTTAATGTTGCCCATATTTTGTGTTCCTAATTCAAAATCCACCAGGCACTGATTACAGAAGCATATTTTAAAAAGAGAGATTTTAATCTTAGTTTCAAAAGAAGCAAACATTTGGTTTTGAGATTTCATAATCCTAAGTTTTTCAAGAGAAAAATCCCTCTGAGGAAGCGAATCTATTTCCCAGAACATCCAGAGATGCTTGGCACTTCAGATCATTTCAATACCAGCTCTTTAAATATTCTTCTCTCTAATTTTACCTCTAAGTGGGACAATATATCCTCCTCAGAGTATTCCTCACCAAGATCCATTCAGATTTCAGAACATTTTTTGGGATGTTGTGTATAGCAGTATGACTAGCACATGCCTACTGCCGTGCTGTGCAGAGCAACTGAACATGTTAAACTTTGCAGATGGCTGCTATAGCAGCAGTCAGTCTTACAAACACAAGGTTTATTCACCTGCTGAAGTTGTGCTTTTGAGATGCGAATGACAGGGGGGAACCTGTTGCCACAGGGAATGACAGGAAGCTGCCTACGACCAGTAGAGCGGTGGGAGGAAGAGGAGTGGCTCTCAGCTGACTGACTCCTTTGTAAACCAGCCTCTTTCAGAGGATCCGAGTGGATGGATAGATGGGCTATAGGGCTCATGGTGCGGAGGATGGGACTTGAAATTCTTGGAGTGGAGAAATGCAGCAAATGAGATGAGTTGAGCTGTGAGAACAACATGGCAGGGAAAAAAATAAGGTTTTTTAAAAACAAAAGAAATCTGTATTTTAATATGCATATTTATGTCTTGCCTATGTGCATTTTATTAGAAGACCATATTCACAACTCACAGGCTAAAAGATGATATGAGGTACCTTAAGTCTAATCTTCACATTTTCCATTGATTTTTTAAAATCCACTATCAAAATAAAAAGTGAGCTGGTGCCTACCTTCAGTCAGTCAGTAACAATCTAGGGCAAACTGAATAAAGTAACACAGTCTGTTCCAAGGACACGGTGTGTACAAACTAGTGGACTGTTGCCTGGTCCTTGCAAACACTTAGCACACCCATGCCACACGACTGTTTTGTGAGATGACTGCGGATTTAGCATATATAGCCACTGCGGGCTTTGCAAATGTGACTGCACAACTATGGCTGCAGCAGCCTAGACTAAGAACTGCAGCTGACAGCATTGGTCAGTGAAATCAATGCTCAACAATTCTGATGAAATTTTCCCAAATATGGGATTGAAATAGAAGGATACAGTGGCCTGAAAATTCCACAAACAACTGCTTCATCTTCAGCCACATCACTCAAGCACTTTGAAAACAGGAATGAGAAAACCCAAACAAAAATAACAAGAACTACAAAAACAAAGTGTTCCAAATTAATGGTGTCAGAAAAGTACATTATTTTCAAACTGGTTATTGATGATTCTAACAAACCTATAACTTTGACATACAACTCTGCAATCAACTGATTCTTTGCAAGACTTTTCTCAGTTTTGAATAAATATCTGACGGTGACACATCTAAATACCTGTAGACTACTATACACAGTTTGCATTTCTTTGTTCCAACAATATTTAGACAAAACCATGAAGAGTAGAGAGAAACTTTCTGAAAGCTTTGTGATGGTGCTCTTCTGTTTCCTGCCATGGTATTTGCAATTCTAACCTGTATTCCTTGCAAACAGAGAGTTCCTATTAAGCATTTTAGTTTCCAAAGAAAAGGTATTTTCAATTGTGTCAATCTTAAAGCTCCAGTTCTCAAAATACATAACTGTCAATCAACTTTTATAAGACAGTACCTTATAAAAGCAGCAATGAGGACAGAAGGTACATAAAAATTAAATTGCTTAGAACTTGTAAATAAATGGAAATTTAAGAATTGGGTTTTGATAAAACATAACAGTACTTTAATATACCAAAATGTCCATCTCAGCAGTATTTCTAAAATGAAAATAAACAGAGTCACACAATCAAACCTCTTCTATAACCACAGATATATCCATCCTCCATCCATCCATCCATCTTGTATTAGGCTGTCAACCAAGTTTGACCAGAGCAAATACTATATAAACTGATGATGAAAATGGAATTTGTTCAATTACTTCAACTCTTTTTTTTTTCCTGAAATATCTGCTTGACAAATACATGTTGCAAAGTTTTGTGCATGCACTATATGGAGTTCACTGCAAGTCAATACAAACACAGTGAATTAATGAGCAAGTCCAGCTTTAGGCTTTTCACACCCCATCAAGGAAAAGAAAAACTAGGAGTTGTCTGATGCAAAGTGCTGCTCCAGTAAAAAATCACCATTAGTCTAGATCAGTTGAAATTATTTTGACAGATTAGCTTCATACCAGCAGATATTACAGCAAATCAAGCACTGCCTGTTCTCCTGCAGCCAAAGTCAACATAAAGCCATTACAAAAGCATGAAGTCAGCATATATATCCTAGCATGCTCTGAGCAGTTCAACCAGATGTGATCATGTGCCCATGACTGAGCCAGATCAAACTGGTATTTGCTGATAGCACTCAGAATCTGCATTGCAACTGGAGAACCATGATTAATAACATAAGAATTCATTCACTTACCTGTAGGGCATTTTTTTTCAAATAGACAGCATAAGTTGCCCTAATTTCATGCCTAAAACTTATTCACTCCTAAGCCAAATAACTGACGTGTTTTTCTCTCTTCGTTTTGGGTTCGGATTTCCTACCTGAATTGCTACAACTTTACATTCCTGTTAGAACTCTGATGTTGTGTGAAATAGGTAAGAAATCGTATTATCAATTGCAGGAAGTCTATGTGCACACAATTTCAGGAAGAACATTTACCTACAAATGGAAGGATGACAGACCAGCAATTTCTTTTAGTTAGGAGAAAATTAAATTATGATGAACCTTTAGATTTTCATACAGAAACAACCTTGCTACTACTTAAATAGTGAACAATAAAATCTTGAATTAAGAATAAAGAGGAATAATCAAAATAAAAATGAAAAAAACCCCAAACCTAGGAAAACTATTTTATTCATCACTTCCATATTTAACAAAGTTATCCAAATAAGCCCAAAGAACATAATTTGTCATACTTTCTCTTAAGTGACAGTGAAGTAGGTCACTAGAAACCCATGTAAGAGGTATACTGATAAGCATGATGACCATGAATGACATGAGCTAGAGTTTCAAGTTGTTTGAAATGAGTAACCTGTTCCAGAAATTATAGTAAGCTATTATACTATTAAGATTTCAATATCTGTTCTTAAACCCTTTGACTTAGGGTCCTAAACTTATGTTCTTGGATTTATGTTCTTAGTAATTGGTGCAATATTACTTTATCTGCAGTAAAGTACAACACTTTGTCTATTATTTCTATTGTCAGGAAGGCTCTGTCTAGATAAAATCTGGGGGTGCTGATTGACACCTGCCTAAACATGAGCCAGCAGTGTGCCCAGGTGGCCAAGAAGGCCNAGGACAAGGACATCTGATTCACAAACAAGAGTGACATTCAAAGAACAGTTTCAGATGAGCAAACGCTTTAAGGAAGAAAGAAAAGCACTCCAACAAACAATCCCATAAGGTCACCAGGACTCTGGAATGGAGAGAATTACTGTATGAAAAGACATATAGATACTGTCTCCCCATGAAGTGGCTAGGACACTCCCCTATAACAACAGCTAAATTCCAGCACACACTTTGATGAACACTGAAGTATCTTTTATGAAGGAGAATACTATCAAGGAGGGACAGAAAGAACAGCTCACCTTCAAATATCCTCCTAGACTTTGGGTCTCAAGGGCTAATGAAGTAGATGAAGACTACCACAAATTGTCATCACACTTGGAATAGACAGACCCACCCTGTTCCCAGTTTCTAAATCAGCTGAATAATTTCTATTTTCTTTATTCCTGGTTCAGTTCACATGTTCTATCCATGTGACTCACCTTCACAATAGCATGTTCCTTCCTGCCATTCATCTTGCCCTCACAGCACTACTTGCCCCCCCAGGATAATATAAACCATATATTTGCATCACTTTTAAGGTCATGACAAATATCCCTTAATTGCCTGAAAACATAAACTAAAATATAATCTCATCCCATCTTATAATTAATTGATCTTGTTTATAACTGTTTCTGCCCTCATGCTCAGAATCTTCTTCCTTTTCAGGTATTATTCATTATTTGCACTGTAGTACATGACACTTCTATCACCTCAGCTTTAAGTTTTAATTAAAATAGCTAGGTATTTTTTAAAGCCAGGTTTGTATAAAGTGGGACGGTGCATGTGCATACAAAATGGAATGCTGTTTCAAAACAGAAATGCCTTACAATTAGTATTTTTACAGGATTAAGAGTTGTTCTTTCTTATCTGTTTTATTAAAACTAACATTAGAATTTTAAAAAAATGAACAAGTGGTCACAACTGTGCACTTCAAATTATTTTTTCACCTTTACAAGTTTCTAATCCACTAAAAATGCTGTCACACAACTGTTTTTTCAACTCAGAAAACTTCTGTTAATAGAATCATGCAAAGTGAATCTTCTATAAACTACGTAATTCACAAAGTATTGTCCTGAAATATAATCTATGAAAGACAGGGCCTTGCATTTTCATGACAATCTAGCTGTATCTGAAATGTTACCAAAAAGGATATTCCACACCCTATAATAAATGAGTGGTTGCTGACAAGCTTCTTTTTCTAATGAGCTGGCTGTAGCTTTCACAAAAGAATGGTGCTAAGTGATGGAGAAGTACAGCCAGGTTTCTTGAGCTTTAAAAGGAGCTTGAAAAAAATTGCCCTTTATATTATAGATGACACAAACTCCACCGAGAAAGAGGGAGAAATAAAACCAGCAGCTGATGCCTGGTCATTTAGCCATTGATTCACTTTCTCCCTAAGTAAAGCCAAAGAAGTCTTTGTTTAGGATCAGTGACAGAGAGGAAAAAAAAAGTGTTCAAAAACTCTGCAAACAAAAATCCTTTAGAGAAGATGGAGAAACACAAAATGAAGAGGATGCAATAGCAGCAAAGCAATCTTAGTGATGAGAAAACTCTAACTACAAAGCAGAATTGAAAAATTATCTTGGTATTGAGTGGTAGCAACAATTTACAGATGTCAACAAGTTGTACAAGAACCATCAGAAATTTCAGAAGAAACAGGAAGAAATGAAGAGAATTCCAAAAGTAAACACTACATCCATGACAGTGACAGCAAGTAACTCTGTTTCTTTAATTTGGGCCATTTAGGTTTTTCCTAAAACATATGAAACACTGTAGCACAGTATTTTTATTTATAGCAAATTTATGATTATGTACTGCAAATACAATAAATTTACATTTGTATGTGCATCTGTCATTGATTAGGAACCACTGCACAAGTAGTCTCTTTTTATATATATGTGTGTATGTGTATATATTTATCTTTTTACATATACACCTTTTTTTTTTTTTTTTTTTTCTTAACTGAGGCCAGTTCTGTGGATCACACCTGCAGAATTAACAGCCACTTCATGGGAGAATACAAACCTTCATATAACAGGATGTGGAAGATCATTCCTCAAGAATCAGGTCCCACATCTGATGAAACTAGGAATTTCTGCTGCATTATTGTATTTTAGTCACAGCCTTTTCCCTTGTTATTCCCTCATACCACTGTGAATAAAGACAGGTCTGATAAAACAGTGACTGTTTCTCTTACCGGAGTGAGTGCTCCTTCTGCTTGAGCTTCCATAGGACTTGTAGGGGTGGCTGCAAGAAGCTGTCCAGCAGCTCCAGACAGAAGTTCCAATTTATCTGTAAGCTGTTCAGAAACAGCAGGATGACACTCCATGGCTAGAATAAGCTCTGCCCCTGAGGTTAGGTTCTTGGCATGGACATTGTTTCCCGCCCAACCACCTTGTCTGGGCTGCTCTTCGGGAGTGGACTCCTCCAGAACTTGTAGTACCTCTGGTTCTTCATCTGAGGGACTTCCAGTCACTTTGTGCCCCAGCGCCTCATTTGTCCTGAAGTCTTGCAAGTCCTGTTCCTTATCAATTATCACCCATTCCTTAGAATCCACCTCCTGCCTGCAGGAGCTTAAGTTGACAGCTACAAATCCATTGCTAATAACACCATCAACATGTTCTGGAGAACCAGCTGACACAGGCTTTGAAGCATCTGGAAGATATTCTTCATCATAGTGCCAAACATGGTCCATGCGGGCAGGAATAGATGTTTTCTGAGAATGAGGAGGAGCAGCAGCAACAGGAGTCTCTGCCACAGCATTCAAGTCTTTCTGCATCTTCTCCAAGCTTAAGAGAAGTGAATATCTGAATTAGTTATGAATTAATTAAATAATGCAAGCTCTATTTGATGTTTTCCAGTGGAGGAAAATTTATATTAAAAATTATATTAAAAATTTATATTAAAAAAATATATTAAAAATTTATATTTAAAAATTGTTGTCATACTTTAGAACAATCTACAATGGCTGAAAGATTGATAACTTGAGACAAATAACTCTGATGTCAAGTAAAAATGGGCATGTGGTCTTAGAAATTTCCACATATTGTAAGCATAATTGCAACGCATCATATTGTATTGTAAACCTAATTACCAGAAGGGTGAATAGTGAGTGTATACCAACTGATGATACCACCAGATGTCCACTGTACTTGAGTCATGCTACAAAGCAGAGACTAAAAGTAGGCCAGAAAAAAAAACAGATGTCTCCAGCAGGAGTTAGTAGATGCCCTCAAGAATGTTACTGTTCTGACTGATTCCTTATTTATGCTTTGCATAACTTGCTTCAAACGGATTCAAATTACTAACTCAAACATGACTTATCTAGAAGGATTTTGCCACTATCACCATCTCATCTTTCTTCTACTGTTCCCACTAAGCCTCTGCCTCTCAGTCTTATTTGTGTCCTTCTCACTTTACTCTTTTCACACATATGCAAAATAATTGAATCGGTTCTCATAGAAGCATTTATGGAAAGGACCTTTAAGATCATCAAGTCCAGTTGTTAACATAAAACTGCCAAGTCCACCACTTAGTGATTCTGTGATCCTTTGATTCTATGAACAAGTGATAGGACAAGAGGATAGGTCTCTAAGTTGCATGAGGGGAGGTTTAGATTGGGTATCAGGAAAAGTTCCTTTACCAAAGGTGTTGTCAAGCATTCATCTGTCTCTTCTCTACCATCAAATTCCATTTTAAGATCTGTCTTCTAACAGAAACTTATTAACGTTGGTGCACCACCCTGAAGATAACTAAACCTGCTGCATGCAGGTAGATTTCTGACTTTACTTTGTAACTGCACTTCTTGCAAACTGTCCTTCTCATGTCATATAATCTAATCCCATATTACCTCTACTGGGCACCTGATGCCATCGTTTTTATTTAGGATGAGTTGTACGGGCTGTCAAGAGTATCCCACTGAAGAAAAATGTCATAAACATCAGAGCTACACCACTAAATCTTGAAATAGGAAGTTCTCATGTGTGGCTACCTGACTTTAACTGTATATTAGCATTAATCTTTCTTAAAAGAAGCTGCCAAATAGTGAAATCCATTCATCTCCGATATTATAAACACAGACAATACATTGCCGTAGATTGCATAAGCATAACTCAGTAGTTCCATTCCCAGTTTTCACACAGTAGAGGAAAAGTGGCAGTATCTTAATTGCATATCCTCAGAAGACTGAAGCATAGGAATAAAATACTTTCTTTACCAGGTCTCAAGAAATTTATCCGTGTCAGGCTTTGACTCCAATGTGAGACGTTTCTCCAGCTCAAAGCTGTGAATTGAACGCAACTTCCGCACCAGAGGAGCATCTCTGTCTAGGTGTGTGGTCTCTGAGCGAACACGGATTGGAGAACCCAGACTCGGTGCATTAAGCATTCCATTCACTGGCCCATGGCTGTTTTCTTCCTCTGTGGCAGCCTGTGTAAAAAGCGAAGTGTAAATATAACCCACTAGGAGCAGTAAAACAGAGGAATACAAGGTATAACATGGTGAACACCATTCAGGTTTTTAGCCTATAGTGAACCAATTTGTATTTGTAACGGTCCTTAAGGTCATGCCACAGTTAAGGTAATTTAGATATGCTATTCAGCACACAACTGCAACAGACGAAATACTAGTAATATGCTAGTTCTGAATAGGTCTGAGAACAGGAGTCTCAAGATCCCAGCAATATCCTTAAATTTACTTTGATATTTCACACCTATTTCTGAAATTTTTTTTAGTAACAGTCTGATACCTGGCACTTGGTAGCATCTTCAGTGTGCTTTACAGTCAAGTGCTCTTATTACAGAGACATTTGCTTCCAAGCCATCTTTATGAATCTCCAGTGAATATCTGACACTGCTATACACTAATCTACAAGATATTTCATTAACTTAGACCTATGTTTTAGTCTGATCACATTCTATCTTGTACACTAACTGGACAGGAACTGGGAAGTCATGATCATCCTTAGTTTCACCAGGTATAACTACTAGAAATTGCCTTTGCTTAAACCAGCACGACCTCCTTTTTCCTCTCCTTTGTTAAAAAAACCCAAACAAATATGGACATTTGAAAACAAACACGATGCCTTATTCTTTCCCACAATATATTTGTTTTCTAATAAAGTAACCAGCCTCAAAACAAGACAGTTCTCCTAGGGTAAAGAATATTTCAGTACCAGATCTCTTTTCACATATTTTTATATCAAGAAACAGGGCTACACTTGCCTGACTATGAAATATTGCGATTGTGAGAAAGGGAGATAAGTGGTTTCTGAGAAGTGCTTCCTTTTAAAGCTAAGCAGCATTCTCTTCTAAAGACTAGCTCACAAACCTCTTTGGATCAGTACAAAGGTATCATCTCTTACACAGAAAAATCCACCAAGTGAGTTAAACAGATATTGCCTATCACATTGCCAATCTGTCAGTTGGATAATAACATTAAACTGGCTTTTGTATATTCAGTATCTAACTTCTACACGTGCAAGATGCAAGATGCTCATTCAGTGAGCAAGAATGAAAATCATGTCTGAAGGAGGATGTGAACAACTTACAAAGAATTTCAAATTATCAGTAATCCTCTATTCATCATAAAGACCTGATAAGGCAAACAAGTTGTCTGCTTGTTTCAGTATGTAAATTGCTCTAATAAAATGTGTTAGCTCTACTATCAATCTTGTTTTCTTAGACCATTCTGACTAATCAGTAATAGTAAGACTGCATTATTAATCATATCTTATGTGCACTATGAGGATTGGAAGCTGTGCAAACATGATCTTCTCAATGCAGATTTTTAAGTACCTTACAGATCCCTTGTTTTATCTTGTTCCTATTTGCATCCATTTCTTCCCAAACATCTTTTTCCTGAGGACGCTGGTGCCCAGGCGATCCAGGCAATTTCTCTGGTGAGACTCCAACTGGAATACCATTCTCTCCATCACTGAGCTGTTCATCAGGGAACACTTCATCTGTGTTTTCACGCAGCAAATCTCCCGGGATAGGAGTGGCATTGGCAATGCTGTAAAAACAGTTTAAAAAAAATTTAGAAAGGTAAAAATGTTGAGGCTTTGTTAAAAGAAACAAACAAACAATTACAAGCAAAAGCATGTTTCTGTAGAAAATTACATCTCATCATTTATTTTGTATAAAAAACTCCTACTACTTGGCTTTCACAACTTATGTTTCTTTAATTTAGGCACATAACAAAAGGTGTAAATCATAAACAATCATGTAAGAGCTAAGGATCTTTAAATTTTCAAAGCAACTTCTGATAAAATCTGTTTGCAATCATATTCAGGCTCAACCTTGCTCCTGAATCTTCCACACATGCTTTTCTATCCCAAAAAAATTAACAACCACCTTCATAACATTTTCCTTCTCCTTGGTAAAATAACAAAGTAAAATGTATGAGAAAGAGAGACCATTCAGCAAACCAAATGCACTTTTAATTGTTATTCTTATCCAAGTGCTATTTTGGTCCAATTACTGATAAACAAAGCACAAACATAATACAAACAAGACATCACATTTTAATTAAGTTCTGTAGTTCCATTGATTTGAAGCTAAGTGGGGCTAAGAGGTGCAGCTCAGTGCCTGAAACTCAAGCAATGCTATTCCTAAAAAGTGAATGGTCAGAAAGTCAATTAAAAAAGTCATTCCTTTACAGTCACCAGAATTGTTAACTGCAGCCAGGACTATCAATAACTAAGCAGGATAATGAGACTGAATCCTATGCAAAATCCCTGACAGCTTCAGTGTGTTCAATAGTGCACACTGTACACCTGTGTAACATTAACACAGTTAATGCCTTGACTGGCATTTATCCTAACACTTTTTTTTTTTTTTTAAATTACCTTGAAGTACTGGCAATTTAATACGTTGTACATGAAATTCTGCTGATTTTCAGCTTCACTACACTATCAAAACTGCCATGACACAACCTTCATGCCTCTTAGATAAAAAGTTGAACTATTCAAGGCCTAAAACAGGCATAAAGTCTTCCTCCTCACCCACACACACACCACTTATATTCTCCAGCCCCCTGAGATAAGTACGGGTATTACTAAACATCACACCTCATCCAACATACTTAATTACAGAAGGTGTCAAAGACCACATTAACTGTTATTTTAAACACGACCAAAATAAAATTTCCTATAAAGATCTGTTAGTTTTCAAAGTTATAAGGTAATTGCAGCTAGTAGTTTACTTCAAGGTACAGAAAACAATGGGTTTATTTCCAAGCAGTTAAACTCAGGACACAGTTTCACAAAATATGATTTAGCAAAGAAAGGACTAGCAAATTTACATGCAGCTTCCTGAGCTGCTACCTTTTATTGCTATAAATTTATGACTGCAATGCTGATCTTTCAGGATAGTATAAACAGGAACCCTAAAAATGAAAATAATTCAAATGCTTCCAAACCTCCACTCCTCTATTTATTCAACATCCTGCAAAAAAAAAGCCCTAAATTATGGAGATAAATTTCCCTTTGGTTCTCCGTGGCTGCTATTTTTAATTGACCACAATGCGCAGACATACCCAATTGCAGCTGGAGTAAGACGAGTGTGTAACTGGGGTGTGGTTGAAGTTGTTGTTGTTGTCAGAGAGCCATCAGTTCCACTCTTCTCCCAGTCAAAAGGGTCACTTTCAATAACCCCAAATGTTTTCATGCTGTTGTCGAACACTGACATGAGAAGCTAAAAAAGAAGTTAACAAGCTTCATTTATAATACTTTAACATGTGTCTCCTTTGACACTGACTGACAATTTTCAAAAAAACCAGGACACAGTTCTCACGTTCCAAGCCTTCAAAGTAGTTGTGCAGAATTCTGTTTTATTTTTTAAAAAGCCTACAACTTATATCTGTGTTTTCATCAGTAAAAAGAAGCAGAGGTACACCATAGACTCCCATAAAAACCGAGAAAGACACAAACCCAGACTACAGTGATCATAGAGTTGTTAGGGATGGAAGAGACCTCAAAGACTGCCATGGGTAGGGACACCTCACACTAGATCAGGGTGCTCAGAGTCCCATCCAGCCTGGACATAAAAATTTCCAGGGATGGTGCTTCCACGCCCTCCCTGGGCATCCTGCTCCAGTCTATCACCACCCTCTGGTGAAGAACTTCCTAACATCCAACTGAATCTACTCACTTCTAGTTTTGCTCCATTCCCTCCAGTCCTATCACTATCTGACATCCTAAAAAGTCCCTCAGCGTCTTTCCTATAGGCCCCCTTCAGATACTGGAAGGCCATAATAAATAAGGTCTCCTCAGAGCCTTCTCCTCTCCAGACTGAACAGCCCCAATTGCCCTCAGTCTGTCTCCATAGAAGAGGTGTCCAGCCCTCTGATCATCCTCACGGCCCTACTCAGTACACACTCCAGCAAGTCACAGTATCACAGTATAAGCAAGGTTGGAAGAGACCTCAAAGATCATCAAGTCCAACCCATTACCACAGACCTCAAGACTAGACCATGGCACCAAGTGCCACATCCAAACCCGCCTTGAACACCTCCAGGGATGGTGACTCCACCACCTCCCTGGGCAGCCCATTCCAGTGGGGAATGACTCTCTCAGTGAAGAACTTTCTCCTCACCTCCAGCCTAAACTTCCCCTGGCACAGCTTGAGACTGTGTCCTCTTGTTCTGGTGCTGGTTGCCTGAGAGAAGAAAGCAACCTCCTCCTGGCCACAACCACCCTTCAGGTAGTTGTAGACAGCAAGAAGGTCTCCCCTGAGCCTCCTCTTCACCAGGCCAAACAATCCCAGCTCCCTCAGCCTCTCCTCGTAGGGCTTGTGCTCGAGGCCTCTCACCAGCCTCGTTGCCCTTCTCTGGACACGTTCAAGCACCTCAATGTCCTTCTTAAATGGAGGGGCCCAGAACTGGACACAGTACTCAAGGTGTGGCCTAACCAGTGCAGAGTACAGGGGGAGAATGACCTCCCTGCTCCTGCTGGCCACACTATTCCTGATGCAGGCCAGGATGCCATTGGCCTTCTTGGCCACCTGGGCACACTGCTGGCTCATGTTTGGGCGGATGTCAACCCTTCTTGTCATAGGGGCTCCAGAACTGAACACAGTGATACAGAGCAGCATCCAGTGGCTCGCCAGCAGAGAGCGGAATATACTCAGCCCCATTAGGAACTAAGGAAATTAATGACCAACATGTAAGGAAGGAGACTGATTTGCTAATTCATACGCTTCTGTTATTTAGAACCATGTATCATTTACTTTAATGCTGACATTCGTCCCACAGAAATGTCACACTGGAAGCTTTCCACCTTCATTTTATGCTACAAAAATCATATAGAACAATTTGTGTTCATGACAGAGAAATTGCATCTACTTTCCTTGCCCTGTGGAAAAAAAATTTTCCCATTCTAGTCACTGGTGGGAAGGCTGCATCTGTATTGCATCATTGTTTACCCTGCAATGTTTCTAAAAATAAGAAAAATACTTAAACCCCCATTTTTTCCTGAAAGCTAGAACTGCAGTTTTTGCTCTTTCGTCCAGTTTAAGATGTTGATTTTTTTTCTTCTATCCTCCTTTAAAAAAACCATTCCCTTAGACAAGTTAAAACAAATGGCAACTTTGGATCACTTTTCTGCTATAAAGTGATCATATCCATTTCATCCTTACACTCAAGAACCTTTAGTGTGCTATCCATCCTGCTTGGTTCTGAAACCCTACAGAACTGCACAGAGCCATAGTTCACTCCTCATCCCATCCATACTCTCCTTTATTCTCCTCTTCTTATAAACCATATGCAGCCTCTCTAAAGTAATTTTTAAGGTCACTCGCCTTTAAATATTGTCTACAATTTCTGCTATAATGCAAATACAAATTCAAATGCTTCATGATGTCAGGAAGGCAGGGCAAACTGTGCATAAATATGTGAATAAAATAAACACACCTGACATCACATTTTAGACTGTAAACTCTTCAAAGCAGGGATCCTGACCATTCCTGTTCAGTCTCTAACCATAAATATGAGCAAAGAATGATACATATCAAAGGTATGAATAGCAGTGCTACAAAAAATACTAGTTAAGAGAGACCAAAGTGTAAATGGTAATGCAAAACAAAGCAGTTTTTCACCATCCTAAATAAAATCACCTTGCTCTGGTCTAAAGCACATGAGCAAGACCACGTCAGACGGCTCGTGCTGCAGTGACACAGCTGCAAATGTTCCATAACCAGCTGGCAGACTGTAAATTACTGGGCTGTTTCTATCATGCAGAAACTCTGTCCTTGTGTCACATTAATCCCTGAGTGCAGGTGCCGTGTCACATACAAGCAGGCCACAGAAAAAGGGTTTGTAGCGATACCTCTGCATATGTATTTTATCATTCAGGATATATATAATGTAAATAAAACACATTTAACAGTCTACAGTCAAGACATTTCTAGACAACAACAAAATTCTTCCAATCAGTAAATTTTATTAGAGAATAATAGTTTAAAAAAATAGTCTGATTCACCTTTATAATGAGGCATACAAATCAAACACCAAATTTTCTTAACAATTTCTCTCACTTTAGTTCAAATTTTTGTACAAATTCCAAGAAAACTTGTAACATAAAAGGGTAAAAAGATCATAGTATTACTTTTTTTCTGTATTTGTAGTAAGATTTTTTTTTTTTAGTTCAAATTTTTGTACAAATATTGATTTTTTTCTTTCCCAAATATACGGAACATCATGTCACCGCATTTTGAGAAATTCACTTACAGGAAACTAGTTATGCCTTGAGATTTTCAGCTCTTATTTCTAATCTTACATATCTTCATTTATCTGTTAATTATTCCAAACGAAACTATAGCTTTGGTTAGAACAGACCTTTAAAGGTCATCTAGTCTGATACCCACACAGTAAACAGGAACATCTTCAACTAATTCAGGTTACTCAAAGCCTTGTCCAACCTGACCCTTGGCTGTTAACAGGGGTGGGGCAGCTACTACTTGGTTGGGCAACTTATGTCACTGTTTTATCTCTCTTAGTTTAAAACCATTACCCTTTCTCATGTCACAACAGACCCTGCTAAAAACTCTGTCCCCATCATTCTTACAAGTACTCTTTATGTACTGGCAGGCTGCAATAAGGTCTCCCTGGAACCTTCTCTTCTCCAAGATGAACAATCCCAACACTCTCAGCCTTTATTGGCAAGAAAGGTGATCCTTCCCTCTGATCATTATGTCTCTCTTCTGGATCCACAATCTTACAAAGTAAAAGTGCAAGAACTATTCTTGTCAAAGTTACAATTCCAAAATTAGTGAGAATTCTTTATTTAGTCTGTTGAACCAATTCAGGTTGCACACCAAGAGAAAAGGATTCTTTTTTGTTTTGATGAGTTATGCAGCGGAACAAATGCATAGAGGCAGACTGGTAACGCAAGTGGGAAGCTGATAGGGATGCGTTTTCCTGGGAGCCAGAGAAAAGGCACACAGGGACAACACAGTTGTGGTGTGATGTTTGATCAGTTTGTTTGACCAATTCGACTTCTCCCACAGTTTGTGAGACTGAAAGAAGTCTCAGTTTCTCCCTCTCTTCCTGAGCATGCCTCTGTGGCCTTCCACATACTGGTACAGAATAAAGTTCTATCACTGAGTTTTATTTCTTGTTAAATCATGGGTCAACACTAAGCGAATAAGGCATATTCCAGAGCATGTTCTCTTGACACCTATCACCTTATCACCTGAGGCTGTCCATTTCAGCAGGCAATACTCTCTTAAAGAAGAAAAATTAGTTTTCTAATTATCTCTGTAATCAGTAATTCAGTCTTTAAAAGCCACTACAGCTGCATGCTGTGCTTTAGCTGTATGTATCATAGGTGCTGTGGTCCAGATTTAGCAAAACTGCCAGAATGGCTATCATTGAGTAAACAACCTGATCAATTTAACTTAGCACCCACTGGAGGCTAGTAGGACATCAATCTATCCTAACAGAATACTGACTGCAATGCAACTGTCAATTGTTTTTAGAAACTTCATTCCTTTACTCTTCTCAAATGGTGGAAAAAAACTCAGTGAAATCAGATCTTTGAACTGCAAAGTTCCCATACCACTAGATTAAAAATCACTTCCTGGTGGCACATAATCCATAATCACTGTCAAGACCACACAATGAAATCAAAGGAAACTGAAGATGAAACAGCATAAAATTCTGCTACTTAAAAATCAGAAAGACAAAATAGCCCAAATGCTTACCTGGTAATCAGGTTTTGTAAAGTAATCCAAATTAGAAATGTGTTCCAGAAAGATGTTAAATTCTTGAGGAAGATGTTTCAACATAAGTCTGTGCTCATACCTCTCCTTAATGGAGCCCACTTGCTCCTAGGAATAAATACCACAATAAACATTAGCACTCTATCATTCCATGCCACATCATATTCACCTCATATGCTACAGCCATTCAGTACACTACTGGCCAGAAAGATGGGCAAGTACATCACACTGAAAAGTACTGAGGAAGGCAACAGCAAGATAAAAGATTCTGTTATTGTCCTCAGTACAACAAGCCAAATAACACAGTAACTTCAAATTCGATATGAAAAGCTATTTAATTTCCTTCTTTGTTTGAATGCTGCCTGACATCAAGAAATGTCATGAGACACTCCAATCCTTATAAAAAAAAGATATTTTAGGGATTTAAATATCCTCTTGTATCACCTGAAGTTGTTACTTTTTGCTACGTTGTGTAAGACTAGTAAATCCTGTTTAGTGTAAGATGACTGAGATGCTACCCATATACCACGCTGTCATCTGCCAATGTATAAGTCACACCAGAGAGGAACTTTATTTCAATCTAATGTCAGAAGTTGAATAGAAGCAATAATCAGCTAATTAAATGTTGCTTCTTTGTATACCTCACCTATGACATGTGACTAAAGGCATTACTGTATACTGAGTGTTTACTTTTCTTCACTAGCAAGTAAGAAATGCCCATTTTGTTCAGTCTCTTCATGTATCTTCATCAGTGATCTGGATAAGGGGATTGGGTGTACCCTCGGCAAGTTCACTGATATGAAACTGGAGGGGGGCGGCTGATATACTGAAAGGCTGTGCTGCCATCCAACCAGATCTGGACAGGATGGAGAGCTGGGTGGAGGTGAACCTCACGAGGTTCAATGAGGACAAGTACGGAGCCCTGTATTTGGGGACGAATAGCATCAGGCATCAGTACAGACTAGGGGCCATCCTGCTGGAAAGCAGATCCATGGAGAAAGACCTTTATTCCTAGTGGACAGCAAGTTATCCATGGGACAGCAATGTGCCCTTGTGGCCAAGAGGCCATCCTAGGGTGGATTAAGAAAAGTGTCCAGTAGGTCCAGGGAGGTTCTTCTCTCCCTCTACTCTGCCCTGCCGAGACCACACCTGGAATACTGTGCCTAGTTTGGGCTCTCCAGTTCAAGACTGACAGGGATCTGCTGGACAGGGTCCAACAGAGAGCTATGAAGATGACTGTGGGACATGAACAGCTCTCCTGTGAAGAAAGACTGAGAGAACTGGGCACGTTTAGTCTTGATAAGGTTGAAAGGGAGGTTGGACTTGATGATCCTTAGAGGTCACTTCCAACCCCTAACATTTTGTGATTCTGTGATTTCAGAAATAATCAAAAAAGATAAGAAATTCTAAATGTGTGATAGGGGTAATCAAAATGTACTCAAGGGAAAACAGAAAAATGCAATCAGTGGCATACTTTTGCCTTGTAAAATTTCTCCAAACTAGAAGGACAATTCAGTTCCTGCCTAGAATGGTTTGCAAAACTCAGTTGCTTTTAACAGCATGACACTAGCAATGAGAACTAACACTAGAAAACACTGGGAAATGTAACACTAAAATTTGTGAACCATGGTGGAATCTTTATCACAGCATTCGCTTGCAATGCAGAAGTAAATCTCCCTCATGCTATTTGGTTTCACTTCTAAGTTTACCTTATCTTTTATTTTTCTCCAAGGCAGTTGCCCAACCACAAATTCCACCAACATGTAGAACAAGGACCAAAGGTCATCGTGCCGACCCATTTCCTACAGAAAAAAAAAAGAAAATATGTATTCTAATGCATCTTACAAATACCTATACAGCAAAAAGGAAGACTGATTCTTTACTGCTCTGGAGACAGGTTATTGAGGTCCCTTCCAACCTTACCATTCTATGATTATAGAATTATAGAATCATAGAATGGTAAGGTTGGAAGGAGACCTCAAAGATCATCCAGTTCCAAGCCCCTGCCATAGGCAGGGACACCTCCCACTAGTACAGGTTACTCCAGGCCTCGTCCAATCTGGCCTTGAACACCTCCAAGGAGNCATATAAAACTTAATATAATCAATGCTGCAAAACAAGTTCATATAAGTCAGTTCAGCAAGTATTTTACATAGAAACATAGAAGTAAATTTCCATAGATATTTAGAGAGAAACAAAACGGAAATGGAAGTGTGTTAAAATAATGTCATAAACCTCTATACTCCCATACAGGGCTGTTTATTCCAGTTTCAGTTTCCACTGAAGATTATGAATTTTACAAAACCCAGAAATTTCACCTTCTTAATTTATCAAGTTACAATACAACTGAACATCAAAGGTAACTCTTAAAAAACACTACTACTGCTACAACAAGAACTTTCTTATCCTACAGTATATTGCCCTTTCCCCAAATCTGTAAGCATAAATTTGTACATAGTAAATATGCACAAAGAACACAAAAAAGGAATTCAATAGCAGCTGCATTACTGACTGCTTTCTGCTACACGAGATGGATCTGATATAGATTAGGATACTCACTCTGTTTCGATGAGCATTGATTGATGCGTATCGTACCGTTCCTCGAAAACCAGCAACAGCTCGTGGCTGTCAAAGAATAGAGAAAGGAAAAGATTCTCATTATCAGAAATAAACTAGGTGACTACTTAACTTGGTATCTACAAAGTGAGTATGGAGCCACATGAGAGATATACCATGAGAGACTTTTTGTCCTATTTATCACATTTGTGTAAGTTTCAGTGGAAATTACAAGTAGGCACCACAAAGCAATACATGTCATAGTTTAACTCTTTATGTCAGTTTGTGTTCTTCACAAGCACAAAATCCTGTTTAACTTATCATTCAAAAACCAATAGACCAGAACTGTTCCTCTTTTTTCTCTAATAATGAAAATATTTCTTGGTTTTAACTACTAGAGTTTGACTTTTTAAATGGTGACAAGATCTAAACCATAACGATTTCTTCCACTTGACTAAAATAAAACAGCATTATGTGGTATGAACAGAAAAAAACAGCCATATAGTCAAATGTGCTAGCAACATCTTCACTATTTTCTGAACTACCAAGCCAATCATTTTTCTGAGAAATTCCAGAAGCAGGAAAAGCCACAGGTAAGTCTCAAGACTGTGGCTGAACAACACACAGCCTGCAAATACAGGCACCAGTTAAAAATATGTCTTCCTTTTGTTCTTTCTGAATACCAGCATTTCCTCCTCAATACTCTAGATACTCTGCAACTGTAAGTCAGTTGGTGTCTTATAATCACAGAATACGTGTTCCCATCATTTTTCCCTTCAAATAAAGGATTACTGTCATGGGTTTAAAGAGCTGACAGAGTGAAGCTCTCAAACAAATTGGAGAAAAAAACCCAGAATTATATTTGGAGAGAGTGTTAGAGATAGAAATTACAAAGCAGATACAGACTCCATAAGCAAACCCCCTGAATTTTCCCCCAACCCAAAACTAATTCTATCATCCCCAGTGCTCCAATCCTCCCCGCCCCCCGCCCATGCCTCTGCCATCCAAGAGGCCTAAGCACAGCCTCTGGAGGCCCCAACCAGGCCTATCCTTACATGTTTATCCCGATAACGCAGCTCCTGCCTGACACAAGGCTAGAGGGGGAGGAAAGGAGAAGGAGCTGCCCTTGCTGTGAGCTTATGAAGAGATAGCAGAATTGTGGGATTGAATAACAATCTTCAAGTCCCTAGACGACTTTTTTAACCCTATAGTTCCCAACCTGGGACAATTACAAAGAATTATACAATTTGCAATAGTCATGATTACTACATATTTGCAATATAAAAACCAATAAAATCAAACTGTGGTTTGCCTAAGTCAGAGCTCAAATCCATGCTACCCCCTTAATGACTTGTTCTATATAGACAGAACTGTCAGAACTGCTAAATTTGCTTTATTTTATACAACTTTGTTTTCCTAATCAGTAATTCTTTTTGTTTCATTTAAAAGTAATGTGAGAACCTTGAATTATCTTTCTCACATCTGACTTGTACTTCAAAAGGGTATTGGTGATCTGTCTGCCTGGCCCAGGTTCCTGACAGTTGTTAAAACTTTGAAACACTCTGCACAATAGATTGAGGAGCCTGGTTTGATATATACAGAAAGGTAACTTGAACACAAAATTATTACTCTACTAAGATAAAACACTTTGGCCTGTCCCCATCTCTCTCTACACATGTAATTCCTTCTGTATAGGTGTAATTTCTTCTTATCTGCAAGAGACAGACACTACACTGAGAGCTGTCGTTTAAGTACATCAGGAGCTGCCATTACTGTCAGCAACCCTTTCAATTAAACTCAGCAGGATTATGCAGCAACATCTTTAAAAAGGATTCAGCAGCCCTAGTAATCAATGTCTGCTAGAGTGGTATGATGAGAGCTGAACCAGTGTTAGTTGAGAAGATTATTTTCTAGGATGTTCTTATCACAGACAGGTTCTCAGATGATATTCCATAAATCTTAGGTTTTGCACATTAGCAGAAAGTTTTAATGGTGCTTGGAACACATTTTGTGCTCAAGCAGGACAGACAATTGAGTTATTATCTTGTAAGTGCATCATATTCCATACCCTGCAATGAAGGGTGAACACTAGAGTTGCAGAAATTTCACAGTACCATGTAATTATAAAAAGAATAGCTCAAAATGCTTTGGGACTGCTTAATTTCAGGAAAAAAAATATTTTTTTTTTCCAAAAGGAAACAATCCCAAAGGATTTGTCTCCGGTTTAGTACCTTTGAAGATTAGCAAACCATCCAATTAAGAATAATACAGCATCACTTCCAAGGCGACCAGAATACAGGTAAATTTCCAAAAGGATGCAGTTTGACAAATAGCACCTCTTCAGAAGGGTGCCAAGAGCTCAACTTTAAAACAACTGCAAATACAATTCAGTAAATTCCAAGAGAATGAAGCTCCAGAAATTGAAATTAAAAGCTTCAGGTTCTGGATGTTAAAAAGCAAGAACTGTATTCAGCTTTACTAAGTTAAATATTTCCATTCTTCTGAGAATAATGAAAATATAAAAGCAACAGTGAAATGAGGCTTTTATTCCTAGAGTAGCAACTTTAATTTCTACTTGATAAGTAGCACAAAAACCCAGTTGCTTAACCAGGAAGGCTATCTGGACACTAACTATATGAATGAGGGCTCTATTACCTCAAACCCAGTTTGTCCATAAATCGCATTTATAGACTTCTGAGCAGTTAGAAAACTTCTGAAACTGTTTCAGAGCTCTTTATGCATCTCACAATGGCTAATACAGTAAAAGAGAAATATTATAGGCAATAATAGCAACTTCCTGCATGACTTAGCAGTTTTTCAAATAAAATTCCTCTCTGCTATCATGCTAATTTGTTTTTAGACACTTCTATTTTTTTTCTTGAGCTCACCTGCCACCAACTGAACAATAAAGAAAAAACTAATGCATTTTGCAGAAACATAGTTTATAGTATTGTCTTTCAGATGCCTTCTTTAAGAAATCTGCTACTACAGCAACTGAGCTTCCTTAAAGCAAAGTACATTTCCTTGTTGAGGGGGGAAAACAAAACATAACAAAACAACTCTTAAAAGGTCTGTCCTTTTTCAGTCATCACAGGTGACCTGTTAAGATAACCAAGAGAATCTATGACATTTTTTGGAGCCCATAGATGTAAAGGGCTCCTTTACATCTGATGAGTTCTATGTTTCAATACAATAGTGAATTCCATTGACACCCTTGATTAAAATGGATCACATCTATGTTCCTTTCCATTGCAAATACCATAACCTACATTCTCCTGTCTTTTCACTGGAATTTAGTGGGAGTTTTTCTTATCAGTCATAGACTGGAAGCAACCACCATGTCCAGGTGCTATCTCAGTTGCTGAGACCCACCAACAGTCCACTCAGCATTTTTCAGCTCCATTTTTCAGCTCTTTCACATTTAACTGCTTTATTTATATTGCATTCATCCAACTCATTTATGGCAACTATAGTTGCCATGTTTTTCCTTCAGATAAAGAGTAAGAATTCTTTTGCAATAGACAACTCTCAAATTGGCACAGGAAAACTAAGAAGTTAGGTAAGAGTTGTTAGATTCCAACCTGTAGGGGAAAAAAAAAAATCCAACAAAACTTTGCCTTAAGTCCCACATATTAAATTAGCAGCAATGGCCACACAGATGTCATTATTTATTAGAGTAAGTGATATAATTTCTAAGAATGCCAGAGTTCTTCCATACTTACATTTGACACAAAACAGTTTGCAAAATCTTCTAACTTGTTTGCATCAGTCTATAATAATTTTTCCTAATAGAATTAGCTGAAGCACTGATTTGGAAGCCAGAGCTGTCTCAGATTTGATTCCTATCCCTAAATTCTTCAAATATAAGTTAAAATAGATTATTTTGAAGATACATGCATATGAAACAGAGCCAATGACGATGAAGAAATTTTATATGCCTAACAGTATTTTTTTCATGTACCATTAGTTTTCTTTGAAGTGGTCCTGCCCTAGGAACACAAGACAGTATCTTAGATGAACTACATGCAGGAAATTAGGAGTGCCTTAAAAAGTGAACTATATCCTTCAAGCACACAGGTTTGCCAATTGCTGAGAGACACCATGCTCACAAATTGCTCTACAACTGTTATTTCTTTGGAGGGGCTGTGGAAGAGGCAAGTCACACTCCCTAGTTTTATCTAGCATCGCTAGATAAATGATCTGGACAACACTGGAAATGTTATACAAAGCAACAGGTTAACTTTTTACCAATCGTGGAAACTAGACAATAAACATGGGGAAAAAATTGTTATTCTTCACATTATATCCAACTCACACCATCACTCCTTCTATTAGTCAGGCAATGACTCACAATTCTTAAGTGTCTTTAGGTTCTGGATTGAGAAACCAACACAGTGAACCCCACCTTCCTGGTGCTCCCTCCAAAGTTCTCAAGTGCATAGGGGTGTGGGCATAGAAGTAGCCACCTCCATTACTCTATCTCCCTTCATTACAGGTAGAATCCTTCTTTCTTATTTTTTCCCTTTATAAAGTCAATTTCCTATCTCTTTTACCCAACACAAATATATTTCTGGAATTGGAACTGTACCCAATTCCAGTTCTTTGGAACCTATTTTCATAACAAATGGCTTCAACAATGCACATTCTTTTGCCCTTTAGCAATCTAATTGAATTGCCTACTATGTGTTAGCTCTAGTTCAAAGTAAATGAAAAGTTCAGGGATCATCTATGTAAGGAAAGAGCAAGCAGATGAAATACAGTTGTCATTACAAGACATACATCTCAATCAGTTGTCATGTACGGGCAGCTACTCAAACCAATACTTTTAGCTCTCTATGGAAACCATATTAGACATTAAACTCCAAGTACACGCACTTAGAACACTTCATTGACCCACCTCCTACAACTGTCAGTTTGATGCATTATTTGGACTCAGATCTACCTAAACAGGAGTTGGGATTTCAAAAAATTGATTGCAGCTGCCTTATCTACTACCTAGTTCCAGCAGAAGCTGAGTAATGAGCAGAGTTAACATCTAACAGTACAATCAAATATTGCTATTGTGGATTTTAACACAGATGTGGTGGCAAATGAAAATTTAACTCCAACTGCTGGTGCTATAAAGAGCACCATCATCTCCAAGGTAGCAATATTTGATACATGAACCAGGCCCTAAGATACTCAGTTTACAACCTGGTGTTTTTACTTCACCAGAGTGATGCACTAGCTGAAAATGGCAATCATTCCAAAGCTGATTCATGAGAAGATAAAAAGTCTGGTGGGCTGGAGGTGCTAACAACCTACCAAGTGTCTGTCACAAACCTGAACTTTAACGCAGTGAAAAAAAATCACACAGGATCAATCTGCCATATACATTTTTGCTTTGCCCTGTGCAATCTTTCTTCTCCCTTCTATACCAGGAGCTAAGACAGAAATTACTGTAAGAAGAAGTCTACTACTTCTTCTACTGCCAGCTAATATTCTGGCAGAGAATTTCCCCAGACAGCAGAATATTGTTTTACTTATCTCCCTAAGTAAATTTCTTTTTGGTTGTTCTGCATTATGGAAAGTCTTGTGCTCTTAGCAGAGTGGAGAATTAAGGCCTTCATTTTTAATTGTTTCGTACATACCATGTTTAGTATTTATTATGATAATGGTACTTATTTCAGTAGCAGACTTACTTTCAACTAAAAATGAGAAGCAAAAGGTCTCAAGCTAATGTATATAAAATAACATACTTTACTCCTTCTCCTTCTCTTCTAATTCTTCTAACTATTCAAAATACATTTTCATAACTCAGCAGAGAAATTAGTCCATAGCTCAAAAAGAATTAGCAGCTAGTTTCTGTTTTGACCAGATCATCAGTATTTTCAACAAACAGGATAGCTCTCAGAAACTTTCAGTTCCTCCAAGTTTAATGAAAATTGGTGACTAAAGACAGAATCCAAACTAGTACCTTGACACAGAGGCAGACAGCTAAAATTCAATTAAAATGGCTCACAGCAATCTTAAGAGATACCAAATCGGTTTGTCAATCACCATGTAATTTATATGGCAAGTAAGCACATCTCCAGTCCCAAAACTGCAACTGTATACTGGTCAGAAAACCTGGGTGTTGTATAAAGCTGAAAGTACTACGAAATTTGGAGGGCATAAAAGAAGCAGTACAGAAAACCATAAGAAATCAGCAAGTTTTACCATTCATAAAACAATTTGATTTTTTTTCAAAGATAATATTGAATTTCAGTGAAAATGTTATTTCTCTTTCTTTAGAAGGACAGTTACAGACCGTTCCCTTGAGTGTCTATCGGTTCTACAGAAAATAAAGGAACTGCTGTATCAGAATATGGAACAACTGAAAAAAAACAATGATATAACCCAAACAATAACAAAGTATTGCATTAGGAGAATTAAGTGGGTTTCGTATCTCAGCTATTTATCAACACGTTTGATCTGGCAGGATATTAATAAATTGTGTATTCTTCTTTTTCATCCCAAACGCTGACTCACAAAGATTCTTCTTCTCACAGAAATAACCATACATGATTTGCTCAAGTTTTTAATTTCATTTAATTATCATTCCACAGAGATGTTAACAAATAATATCACACCACCTGAAAGTCATTTATCTATTCTTGTGTTACCTTTAAGAGTCAATTCATAATGCTTTTTTTTAATCCTTTACATTAACTCACTTGCCTTTTTTGCCTTGCACTTGCAAGACACCAGTTGTCTGTCTCTAGAACAATTTTCCTTCAGTTCTTTGTCAATACCAGGATCATGTTCAGAGGATGCTAAGAATGCTACATAGATACATTATAAGATTGTGCTTTAAATAATTTTGTTCTAGGTCCCTGAAGGAGATTACGGCAGCCAAACATAATAGTGTTACATTGATAGGTATCATATCACTATTACATCACAAATTATATCACTGCGAGGTATATCAGAGTTACGCAGTACTTTAAAAAAACAAAACCAAACTAAAATTTTTACATTTCAGAAGTTTTTTATCTCTTTACTCATAAATAATGGCTACAGAAACCTCTCCAAACTAACTCCCTTGTCTTCCCTATACCACTAACTCAGAAATGGGGCCTCAGATGGCCAGTGTCATAATTCTTCACACAGACTCCTGCTTAGAAAACCAATAAAAGAAAGGGCACTTGGCTTAGTCTCTCCAGAAAACAGACATTTCCATGTAGGATATCTTGACAGAAAAGTTTAAACCTTCATCAGTTTCTCTGAGATTTAAGGGGGTGGTGGTGAAGTGAAGGGGAAAATAATAAAAGGAGGGTAAGTTAGGCTCCAGTCTTTGTTGACTTACATGACACAAGGGAAAGAACAAGGTGTATGTATAGCCTCATCCTCAAATAACCTGTATGTTTACATCATGCATTGAATAGCTTTGGTATTATACAATAATTCATTGGCAGCAGAACTGAGAGTTAAAAAGAAACTAAAAAGCTGTAATAATTCATCTCAGACTCTTCAACGTAACTCTATTTACTAAAACAAAGACTTTTTTTTCCTTTAAAGTAGTTCATTTTCTAAAAAGCTATCAAATAGCAAATGCTTAGCTCAGAATTTTGAAGGCAATCTTGCAAACCACATCTGTTTCCAAAAATACATGCAATGTAGTCTGACTGATGCAGATTTAGTGAAAAAAAAGCTGAAAACAGTTTTAAAATACTTGTTCTTTAGACATTTGTTGCTGTTGTTCTACAGTAGAAATATGTACAAAAATTAATTTTATAGACATGGAAAGGCAGAGTGAGTTGTGACAGGAACGGTCATCTCTTCCACCACTTCTGAATCATTTTTATTTATACTAACATTTATTTTATAAAAAAACATACAATACTTTCCATCTCCCTTTTCAGGAGGCAGCTGAATTATATCACATGTATCTCTATTGCTCCTTCCTTTATTCTTTTATTTTTGTGCCATAACGAACTGCCTAGTTACAGACATTTCATCCTGGGAACTTCTCATATCATATTTCACCATGCATTGGTGTTTGCTTTGTAACCATTAGTGCTGAAGTATCCAGTACGTTAAGCACAGCTCTCATGCAAATGCTGAGGAGGAGAAGTGATTTGTCACTTCCCTGGTCAAAAAATTCATGTTGCAAGATAATGGTGTGTTCACTCAAAACAGATACATTATCAAAGTTCTACTTTAAAGTATATCAGTGTGTAAGAGCCTCAGAGGACTGTTATACAGATGTGATTTTTCTACCATCCTTTCCATAGTTTGAATCTTTCTTTGACAGTAAGGAGAGGAAGGTAATGATGTCCTAAGTCTGGTACAGCAGTAATGAAGAGAACCCTTCACTGAACATAAGCAGATCCACCCTGTGGAACCACTGGAGTGTTTTTTGTGCCCTTGCGCCATGTCACAGGGTGCCTTCAGGCTAAGCTTGAGAATCCAGGCTGAGCTATTCAAGTTCTTGTGATTTTCAGAAACAGATTAGCAAGAGAATAAAAGGGAGGGATAAACCAGGATTATCCTAAGGTTCAAATTCCACACTGTAACATATCATGTAGAACACCACAGCACCTACAACTTCAGAAATACTTGTGTGTCTCACATTCATCACTTGTGGCCCAGACAACATCACACTAACTATACAGCAGTGCAATTATAGGCGAAACATGACTCCAGTAAATGCTACTCACATCAGATGGACAATTTAAAAGGGAAGCTGAAAAGAAGACAGAGACTATGTAAATTTTAGAGCAGTTTGAGTACGCTTCAGTGATAAAATAGTAAGAGTTAGTGGCAACTTGAAGGTAAAAATGAAATTAAGAAAAGCTCAAAAACTGTATGGCGATTTCAAGTGACAACACGTTACAGATGAGACAGGCATCACATAGCTGAAGAAGATAGATTTAAAGAGCAAAAATAAGTATGGTTTTAGTTGTTTAGGAGCAAGCACGTAAACCTCAACTTATCACAGCCATGTGTAAAGTACTGTTAGGTACTGAGAGAGAATATTACTGAGAAACAATAGCATAAGGCAAATGACAGCAACAAAATGCCTCTTGACAGGATGAAACAACCTCTGAACAGTACATTTAACATAATGACATGGACCATTACCCTGCAGCATCTGGCTTCTAGTGATTTGGAAGAGAGGTCTTGTTAGACCAGTTAACATATTTTAGACAATCATTTATGTTTAATATGGAGTACTGTGAATTCAAACAGCGCCCTGGATTTTTTTTTTGTACTATTTGATTATGTCTTCATATAATCCACTGTCATTTAATACTCATAAAATGTGTCCTAGTTGTTCCTGGATTTTGCTTTCATCTGTGTTACTCAAAGCAGAGAATATATCAAGGAGCTTCCTGCTTGTTAAATAAAACCCAAATCTGATAAATTTCATGATTTTCTGAAGTTGACCAAAGTGATACCAGTAATTTAAACTTAATAGGTGATCTTGGTTTAACCCAAATGCAATGTTGAATAACAATTCTGGATCAACTTCCAGTATATAGAGTCTTATTTATAATAAATGCCATACAGTCAAGATATTGAGGCCTTGAGCGACCTGTTCTAGTGGGAGGTGTCCCTGCATATGGTGGGGAGTTGGAACCTAAACCATTCTATTCTATGATCATGCAGGAGTTAGTTGCTGATAGAAATTCTAAATAATCAGTGGCACTGGAGCAAATAGAGAAAAGTGCTCCAGTTTTAGTCAGTGCTATCTGTGGAGCACTTCTGACACATTTTTGTTAGAGTAATACGTGTTTGCAGATTGAGCTATAACAGCATTTACTCAAAAAGATTTACAGTCATCTCTTTTCTTACAGCACCATAGCTTTACTATTGCTCCTTTAGTTTTTAACATTATCCCACCTTTTTGCCCATCATTAAAAGCATTTAATGAATATACTTCCACTCTCGTAGTACCATAAAAACTATGTTTTCTTACTGTAGTGGGCACTCCAAACTCCCTCCCCCTCCTCCATCAGCGGAAGTTTGAATGGGGGAAGAAGGTGGCACAAAAGTGCTTTCCAAAAAGCACCTTTCCACAAGTGTACTGACTTGTGGGAAAGCCCGTGCTAGAATCTGGGACTGTGACTGGCTGGATTCTTTGTGCCCAGTGTGTGTTGGCACTAGACACATTGCCTAGGAAAGATTCTAAACAGAGTGAGGAAAAAGTGCGTGCAGCTTGCTCTCACACAGTTCCACAGCTCTCAGGCAAGTCCTGCAAGTTCAGCAAGTCCATTAGGTCCATTCAAGAGAGTTGCCTGCAGCACCCAGACCCGGCTCTCTTTGGACCACTGTATCCTGACTTCCCGCTCACTACCCCAAGCTGGAAGGACCTCACCTCTGCCGTAAACTGCCGCTGTTCGTAGGAACATGGCAGCAGTACAGCTTTTCCCTGCACTGCTAAGGCAGTGCCGCTCCACGAGATCTGCCTCATGGAAGCTGTGTCTACAGACACTTTTGACTTTGGGGGGGTTTCATTCACATTAGATGCAAATGCCACATGGATTATAACTTGTGGTTCCAGAGGCTGTTGCAAAGGAAATCCAGGGAGTGTCACCAAAATCCTACTCCACCCTCAGGAGTAAATCAGCTCTTCCCTAGGCTCTGCTCCTGCCTCTGATTTTCTAAGTGGGGCAAAGCTATCTTGTGGCTTATCCTTATCCATTTTATGACTTTTCCAAATTATCAAAACTGCCCATAAGCATCCTTGTGGAAATTCCTGACTGAATTAGAACCTGTAAAAAAAAGTTTAACTGGTTTTGTATATAGTTGTGGGATGGGGCTTTCGGGAAAATAAAAATGACTATGATTTTGTAATTCTTGCCTTGTCAATTAATTCCCAATCAAATCACTTCCAAGCACAGAAATAAATGATCTGCAATTCTTTGGTTAAGATGACAAGAGGTAAAACATGGTAAGATGGATCACTGTCTAGCCCACCTCAGCAATCAAGATAATCCCTAATACTGAAAGAAAAAAAAACAACATGTAATTCAAATGCATAACCAATTGTCATAAAGTAAAAAAGCAAAACAAAAGAATAAATATATAAGAAATTTATACCATCTATATCTATATTTAACTCAAGTGTAACAGATTTCAAAAACCTTCAGGTATTTAATACTCTCCTTTGATATTTACCAACACATTTCTTTGCAGCACTCTGTGCAGCATTTTTAGAGGGTTTTTATGGGGGGGCTGTTGGTTGTTTTTTTCCCCTTAAATAATTCAGCTTCTTCAAGTATATTTCCAGGACACCATCTGTCATACTAAAATGAATCTTGAAAATAAAAACTCATTTGCTGGAAAATCCTCAGAACCTGAGGGCACTGAAGAAAGGCAAGCAGCACTCACCTGGTCTGGTACATAAATACCTGAATAGAATAATAGGTACAGTATTTGATGTGAAAAGGTTTGTAACTGCTTCCCTAGACAACAAAAGGATCTTAACATTTGCATTCACAATTGCTTCCACTGTGTTTTCCTAAGGGTCAGACTGTGCAGCAGTGTGGAGGACACTTTTCTGTCCTTTGGATTTCAATACTATTTTTAGAGTGAGAGTTTTGTGACTCCCTGAATGCAAAGAATATCTGAGGGAAAAAAAAAGTGTAAAACTTCCTAGTTGATCTAAAACTCAGGAATTCCCAGCATGGTTAAGATTTCAATTTTCCAGGTTAAAAAAAAAAAAAAAAAGAAAGAAAAAAAATCTAGCAAGTTGTATCTGAGATACCATAAACCTCTTTAATGTATGTCAAAAGAACGTAGTTTTCATTTTTTACTTATTTCAATTAAATACAGGGAAGTTTAGACACTAGAAATTAAGCTCATGCTAAGCAAACCTATGAGGGTGGGAACTCTGTAGAAGCTCTTCATTTTGTTTAAATAACAACTTAAGAACGACCCAAAACTCTATACTCACTTGGAAGGGAAGGAGAAGGGTGGGAAGAGGGGGGAAGTAGTCTTAGAGTAACTCTTGCTTTGACACAAAAAGCCTTATTTATCAAAAATACAACATTTCCACATGCAAAACAAAGTCTCCTCAGGGTATCTCTTAATTCACTAGCTAGACTATTCCCAAAGAGGAAGCCCATGTTCCAAACTGAGCACCAAACTGGAAAAAAAAGGGAGTTTATTCATCTTTGCCGAGTCCAAATCGCCAGACTCAGGGGACCAGCTGCTAATTTGAATGATTCCTCAGGCTGCCAGTCAGTGAGACCTGTACACTGAGTAGAAAAAGACAGATGTTCTAGGGCAAAAGGTTTTATATGAATGTCACCTTCTTATGGATAGGTTTTCAGTTGTGTTTTTCCACAGCTTTGTCAGCTGTTTGCATACATGTTATACTACCTTCTTTGTAAAACAAACACAATTCAGTTATTTGAAGTCCATACAAATAAAAAAAACCAAAACACAATTAAAATCAAACAAATAAACAAAACAGACACAAAAACCTCTCGGGCCTCTGATAATACACAAGACAGTATATTTATGTGTTTTTACAGAATTATGACCTTAGATTCATTTTTAAAGGTTAATCTGTTTAACAACAGAGACTGGCACAGAAGCAAAGTGGGTTTGTTTTGTTTTTTCATTTTATTTTGTGTTCTTTGTATTAAATCCAAAAGTATCTCAAAGAATAGTGGTTAAGTTTTTGAAGTGATCAAAGCATGAGTGAAGACAACTGCCCAAGAGCTAACTGTAGCACTGATAATGTTAAGAATGCAAAAGTCCTTCCGATTTTGTCCCTCAAGGTTTTCTATTTCTGTACCACAGCTGACACCTTCGCTTTCCATTATCGCCATGTGAATAGAGACATGTAAGCTGAAGGCTGTATGAAGTTAATGATTTATTCTTTGTCTTAACAAAAAACAGATGCTAGTAGTACTTACTTCACCTATCACTAAACAATGGGAAACTAAATGGTAGATAAAATAACACTTCAACAACACTCGAAATCAGTAGACCACAGGTCTCATAAATATACTATATCTATATCCTGCTAAATGTATTTGCCTGATCATTAGAAACTTTTCCCACAACTGAGTTTTAATTATCCTGCTCTGCAGTAATCAATTCTTATCTACACTATTAATTTATTGGTTTCCTCTCTCCAACAATTTATTCCTCTGCTCCTTTATTCTTTTAACATTCTACATCATCACTAATAGCTTTTCTTCTCCTTCCCACACTTTTCTCTTTCAAGCTTTTCCAGCACTAGACAAGATGCCTCCCACCAATGACTCCTCCCTTATCAACTTCCACTCTAGAATTTAATTGTATATCTACTCCAAGCGCCTGCATTCTCGTACTATGCCTGGCATGTAAAATTTGTTTCTGATGTTTATACATATCCACTACTGCCTGAATTTCCATATTTTTCATCCTATTCCAAATGACTCATATATTGTTGTTTGAGGCTTCCTAAAAGTTTACATGGTCAAAAATATACTCCAAGCAAACAAAAATAAAGTGGACAAAGACCTAGCGTTCAAATCACTGAAAACAGCAGCACAACTGCAGAAAAATCTGTTCATGTCCAGATAGTGGTTATGGAATATGAGAAAATACTTGCCCTTCTCGAATTACTGCTGTATTACACTTACCATCAACTCCATCCCTTTTTACCAGCTTTACTACAGATTGCTACCCAAACAATCAATGTGCAAAAATAAGACTTAGAAACTCTGCATTCGCTTTGTTGGAAAAGGGAATAAAGACAGCTACGACTACAATATTTGTGAAATACAACGGAGAGGTATTATCTCACTGTTTTCTGAAAGAGGGTTCTGCTATGGTTGGAGGAAGAAATTAGAGAGTTCTGCAGAGAGGCTTTAAAAGTCTATTTCAGCTGCAATGTAGGAAAAGACACTTACGTAAAACAGCAAAAAAAGGCAATGACAAAGGCACAAGGGAAACCAGTTAGAGCAAGGCACAAAATCTGACACTAGTTTTTAAAACAAAAAAACATATCTTTGTAACAATTTATTCTTAATTTTAAAACCTGGTGGAACTCCTCTGCTCTAACTCCACAACATCCTCTGTATTAAAAGCTCAGGTCACATGGAATGGATAACAAAAAGCACACTACTGGCTGGGTCCCTGAGTTAATAAATAAGGAAAACCTAACTGATAATTGAGAAGAGAAACAAGCATTTCATGTGAACCATTTGTGCCCTTCAGTTATGTAATCCGAGGGTGAAAAATCATGCTACTGCAAATCCCACTGGGCATTATCAGTGTACACTGTAGCAGCAGTTCATATGGAAGCTGCTGCTTGCTGACTTCAAAAGCTAAAGCTTTATGACTCTTTTGCACTTTTCTTGAAAAAGAGGTTTTGATGAATACAAAAATGTGGGAATAAACAAGACATTAATACCTACAGAAGCAATTTCTTAAGATTCCATCATATTCTTGGAGTACAAGCTACAATATAACTCCTTCAAGTCTTCTTTTTTCACTTTCAAAATCAGTCATACTGTCACCTGGCTGCTGCAAACCAAATGAAGGTCATTTTAGATAATGTAATCCAAGGGTGAAAAATCATGCTATTGCAAATCCCACTGGGGAAAAAGAAACAGTGAAATGGGCTGAAAACTGCTTGCTCCTCAGTTCTGTGAACAGGCAGTCCACATGTGACACTCCAAAATGCAATGAAAAACACCATCAGCACTGCAAGTGCTGAACGACCAAATTGCTCACTCGGGACTCCACTTTCTGCTCTTTAAATATTACTTTCTGAGAAACTCTTTATATTAAACCTGCATTTTTCAAAACAGTGTTTAGATAGGAGCAGCTACAGCTGGATGGACTCTCCAGTAGCATGGTTTTAATGATGCTAAATCACCAGGGAGTCTGACATTAAGATGGGCAATACGAAGATGAACATCTCTGCAAATGACACTGAGATGTCTTAGGATCTGACAAGCATGACAGCAAAACTCTGGGGGATCTTTTAATACAGAAGTACATCTTGAAATCTTCCTGGAATTAGTTGGGATGATCTTCAAGAAAAGCTTTCTCATCTCTCAGCTCTCTGCCTGTACCATTCTTTAAGGAAAGAAGTCTAAGGAGACACTGTAACTTCACAGGGATAAAATAACAAATTACAACAAAAAATCCTCCCTCCAAACCCATATATAAGAAACTAACAGCAGCCAAAATGAAGATTCAGTCTTGAAACTACTGCTTTCAGTAATTCAAACTAAGAAACCAACAATATATAGCTAGCACAGGCATAAGTAAGACTTCCTATCATTCATGGATGTTTCCTTGTATTGGAAGATAATCTTTTCCATGTGCAGTATTACCTTCATTTCTGTGTAGTTCTGTACAGACTGGCACTCAATTCTGCCATTTGCTGTTAAGCACACCTTCCACTCAAACCTTAAATAATTACAGTCATAACAGATTGTATCAGAAGGTTTAAGAGCCAAAGATTACCTTCAACTCCTACCAAAATGAAAAAAAAGGATTTTCCAGTTTTGTTTGCAAACAGATTTAAAAGAAAACAGTAAGATTTTGGCAGAAATCTCCCTTTCAACACAAGGAACAGTCTGAAATAAATAATGTTTGTTGTATTAAAACATCCAAAATGGGTAATGGAGACAGGTCAACATCTTTACTGTGTTTCTGTTTCCTATGAATGAAAGAATGAATCTCTGCTGTGTGGGCAGAGATCCTCAAGCACCTCACAAATGAAAATAAGCAGTTTGTTTGATGTAATTTGGAGGGGCAATAAAACAAATCACATAAATTCTATCTACAGTAGCACCCTGAAAGAACTCCAGGTTTGTGAATGAAAAGAAAAAGACAATCAAAAACCCTCACCAAAAAAATCCATCCATATACCTATGAATCTATCTATACACTATACAGAAACCATATCAGGTGGATTAAAGTACACATCAAGTTAAAACTGCCAATAAACCTTGGTGAGAGGGAGATGATACCACATGCAGTGATTAGGAACAGAGGCAGCACTGAGTGGTTGTCACAGGAGAAATGAGACCAAGAGCACATTGAGTTCATTATAAGCTATTCACAATGATACTAGAGACAGATGATAGTCTTTCAGTTTGCATAGAATCATAGAATGGTAAGGTTGGAAGTGACCTCAAGGATCATCTAGTTCCAATCCCCTGACATAGACACCTCCCACTAGTACAGGTTACTCAAGGCCTCATCCACCCTGGCCTTGAACCCCTCCAGGGAGGGAGCAGCCACAACCTCCCTGGGCACCCTGCTCCAGTGCCTCACCACCCTCACTGGAAAGAACTTCCTCCTAACATCCAGTCTAAATCTTTCCTCTGCCAGTTTAAACCTATTGTCCCTAGTCCTGTCATTGCAAGACCTTGTAAGTAGTCCCTCCCCAGCCTTCCTGTAGGCCCCCTTCAGATACTGGAAGGCTACTCTAAGGTCTCCTCGAAGCCTTCTCTTCTCCAGGCTGAAGAGCCCCAACTCTCTCAGTCTTGTCTTCATAGGAGAGCTGCTCCAGCCCTCTGATCATCTTCGTGGCCCTTTGTAGAAGAACCACTATCATAACAGGGACATCACAGAATTATGGAATGCACTGGGTTGGAAGGGACCTTTAAAGGTCATCCAGTCCAACCTCCCTGCAGTAAGCAGGGACACTTCCAATTAGATCAGGTTGCTTGAAGCCCCATCAAGCCTGACCTTGAGTGTTTCCAGGGCCAGGGCCACCTCCCTGGGCAACCTATTGCAGTGCTCCATCACCCTCATAGTAAAGAACTTCTTCGTAGTGTCCAATCTAAATCTACCTTTCTCTAGTTTAAAACCATGAATTAATCATGAATGTGAATCATTTGTGTAGAGAAAAAAAANAATTATTTGTGTAGAAAAAAAAAAAACATATTTATGAAAGACACTACATGAAGATAAAGGTGAAAAAGTGGGAACATAAAACTAGAGAGGGATAAGCTCAACAGAAAAGAATTGCAACTAAATTGTAAAAGAAACTGGAGTTGGATAAAGGCAAACTGTTACCAAAGATAAAGAGGGAGAAACTAAGTGGATGCAGGTTTAAGATCTGTATTAATGGAAAACAGAGTAAAAATGAGAAAAGGAGAGAAAGCTGACAGGAATCACAGAAGACATAAGCCAGTAGTTGAGCAGAATGACCACAGGAAAATAAGAAGTCATTAGATGGTATGCTGTTATCACATGGGTGTGGAATAAGCTATAAGTTCATTCTGATGGCATAATCAGAGAAATGTCAAAATTTTGGATGCTAAGATTTCTCAGCCCAGACAGCAAACTGAGCCCTGGGCTGCATCAAGAGTAGTGTGGCCAGCATGGCAAGGGAGGGGNCGGTTGTAGACTAATCTACTTAAACAATTTTGTTTGCAAGCTTGATCATAGTACAAAACCTAGCAAATACAGTAATTTCAACTTACTAATAATATGAGCAACTATTCATTTCAGGGTTGACTGAACCATTAGAAAAAAAAAACTTCGAGGCTGACAGAGCACTGAAACAGGCTCCCCAATGAGGTTGTGGAGTTTTCCTTCTCTGTAGACCTTCAAAACCTGCCTAGATATGATTCTACAAACCTGCTCCAGCTGAAACTGCTTTAACAGGGAGGTTGGACTAGTGATCTCCAGAGGTCTCCTATCATTCTGTGAGCAGCTTTATTTGTTGTGAAGTTTGAAATAAACTCTACTTCTCATAAGCAATAGCAGAACAAACAGAAGAGTGAGATAAACCTTACTTTATTTCACAGTAATAAATTAAAATATACTCTTATTCTAGTTAATGTGTCAAATGCCTCATCTTAAAACTTCTCTCTAGCAATAAATCACAATTAAATGAGAATTCAATGAATCAGTTCTCCCACAAATGAGAAAATACTGATTATACTCAAACTGAATGCAAATAAGCAGTACTTAAACACAGGCTTTGTTTCTCTACGGTGCTCAAAAAAACCTGGGAGCAATTTTTGCTGTACTAACATCTATTTACTCTAGAGGATTATTTAATTTATCATGGAGGATAGATTTTAATGCTTTTAACTTAATCCCACAGCCAGTTCACAAAGGTAGAAAAGCTTGGTAGAAGAATGAGAAAACGGAGCTGCAGGGAAGATGAAAAGATCCAATGCTACTGTAAAACTTGCCCCAAAACAGCCTATGATACCTCATTAATACCCCACAATTGCATTAATATGGTGCATAGGAGACTTAGTTCCATAGGCTGTGATTTGGAGCATTATAGACAGGTAAGTGCACATGAAGAATCTATTGTTCAGAACAGGTCTATACACCATAGGAAAGATGAGGGAATACAAAGTCCATGCTAAGGAAGTGTCTGTGCCATCAATGCATTGTCTGTAATGAAAGCAGGTATGTTCAGTACTACTGTAATAACAATGTGAAACAAGACAGTAATTACTACAATAGACCAAAAATACCTACATTCATTAACCCAACTGAATCTTCACTTCTACTTCAAAAGACAGTCATTTTTATTGGAATACTGTTGAAACTTCATCAACATTTCTTCTGAGTCAGCCAACATATCATATATGACACCTGTAGTAAAATCTGTACCTAAACTTTGGCCACTATTTTCCATAAAAGATCCAGCATTCAGTCCTTTGAAACTTTTTGCATATCACCAATTTAAGCTGAAATGCTTCATGTTAGATGACTGAGTTAGTAGCTGCTTGCTTGTAATTCAGCAAATCATTTCAAATTGCTCTTGAATGCAGCTGAATGAAGCATCTGCTTTGTTTATTAACCCACAAAATAATTTGTAGGGAGCCTATATCCCCAGCATGCCTTGGAATGGAGACAGACCAGGAGGGATTTGAAACTGTACCACAATGATGTCAAGGAATATGCTACTAGCCATCCAAAACTGATTATGTCTGAGCTTTTGAAAAACTGTATTTCATACAAACTCAATACAGCTTTGTTTGAAACAGTCATCATCTAAATTCCTGAAATGCTTTATCTGTTATGAGGCATAATTCAATTCAGGGCTGCAACAGCCTGAATTTCTTTTCTCTCACTTTCAGAATCTTTTCGGGTTTCATTGGAGTGCAAAGAACAGAAACTAAGAGCAAAGGCAATTTTAATTTTTTTGCATTGTACTATTCCAGTGGGCATCAAAACTGCAAGATGAGAAATTAGTTTAACTGGAAGTCAGGTAGCATGAGGAGGTGGATGCAGAAAGGAAATCAGACAGGAGAGACAAAAGACTCAAAGTAGACTAAGCACAGGCTTAACAGAAATGCAGAAGGGTTCACATGGATGGTTGTACATATTAGTAGCCACCAGAACATATTTCAGTCAAATACTGGAATAAAGCCATGGATTCCCAAGTTTTATAATTCCTCTTTTTCTAATAAATCTGAAAGAGGAACACCTTAACACAATGAAGTTGAATGACATTCTGGTGCATTCTCCTGTCTTGCTACAATGTACTGGAATTAGAGTCTAATGTTGGGTAGCTTAGTGGTTTGATATATTCTTCATTTCCTCTTTACCTCTCAATCTAATTCCACAAAATAAACCAGCCTTCCTCATCGAAAGACCCTCCTTTCAACTTCTTGTTTGAATTTCAATAAAGTGAATCATGCCTTGTTAACAAGAACATTTATACTATAAAACTGCTCCTAATACATCTTTGTAATCGCATTTTAGTTTCAACTCCCCTGCCAGTGTTAGTTGCATTTTGGCAAAGAAGTACACACCTTCCTTCTGTACCAGTCCCAAAGCTAGCTTAAATTTCTTATCTCCACCTGCTGGAATCTGTATGCACACCAGCTGTGCTGGCCAGTGATTTCTGGAGGGAAGAACAGCCCTGTCATAAACTTTTCTGCTTTCAATGGTAACCACACAACACTCTCCGATCTTTTTCTGAGTTGAACAAACAGATTTATGGCTACCAGGAGTTCCTTAACGTTGGGGAAAAACACAAAGTTGCCAAAAGATTAAAACTTCCCCTCTGATTCTTTTAGAACACATTGTGGGAACTGAAGAGTTCAGGAGACCAGATTCTTTCTGTGGAAGTCAGTTAAACAGAAAATCAGGCTTAGCACAAAAATCAACCTTAACTAAGGAACAGGTTCTTACCAATAGAGTACTATGGTTTTTGGAGAACATGCTTTTACACTGTTCCAGGTTATTTGCAGTATCTGCTGAAGAAATCTAATGAAGTTTAGAAGAAGGATAGCCTTAAGGAGAAGCACATAGCACATTTAATGAAAATATTAAATAAATTTTATAAGTAACCAAGGCCATCAGCATGGTTGCTATCTATAAGAGAGCCATTTCTGACTATTAAGTACAAACAAAACTACTATCTTTACCTTCCCTGCCACTCTACTAATATAGATTATACTGACAGAAAATTCTAAATTGAAGAATTACTTCAGTTACACTGTAGGGCACTGCAATGAAAAACAAAAGGCAAGAGCTGAGTTGTTACAAAAGAAAGAATAACAGAAATATTATTTTTTCTGTTGTTATCACCTATTTTTTTTTTCTGAGAATACTACTATTGGTATGTGTATATATATATATATATATATATATTCTAAATTACAGAATCTCGGAAATTGTTTTCTCTTCAAAATTACAGATCAGTTAGAAAAACATCATAAGCAGCCAAACATACAGAACATGACAAGAACACTGAGAAATAAAAAAAAGAAAATTTTAAAACTACTTAAAATGTTTAGCTCACCTTTCCAACAGCAGCAGCCACTCTGTTGGTCTCCCCTGCTCTTTGCTTTCATTGCAGTGTCCAGCATTATGGCTGAAGGAATAGAGTACAGCAGAACCTCGCTAATTTACCTTACTAATTCAGATACCTCGTAATGTGCACACAAAGAATTGCCACTCTCCCAACTTCTTAGGCAGAATAAAATTGAAAATCCTGTAGAGATGGTTTCTACCACTCAAATGGCATCATGTTAATAAATATGCTACACAATACTGACAAGTACATTATTCAGTATTACCATCAAAATGTAAACTAAACTTGTTTAATAAAGAAGATAGGATTCATTTAAACCTCACCATGTACCATGGCACTGGCTCCCTCAGTTTCAAACTTTGAAATTAACAAAAGGACTGCTCACCAGTCAATTAGGGAGGCTCTACTGTACTTAAAATTGAAATGTCCTCATTGATGTGTTTTTATCTACAATTTTCTTCAGACTGCATCACATGGGAATTCAAGAACTACACTATGAATTCTTATAAATTGTAATTAGTGTCTTATCACTGTTTTAATTATTCAGACTTTCTCTTTTGGAAGATTATACATTCAGTTTAGTGTTTGACTTTTATTCTCCTACATAGATTTTATTCTTTTAATGCAATATACAATACCACACAAAATTCAGCTCTGGTGCATGGTGCTTGTCTCTTGATTTCCAAAATAAAAAGACAGGTTATCCAAAAATATCATAGACTACACCTCTGGCTCAAGTCAAAAATTAGAAGCCTGATTCATTCCTGACTGCCAATCTTTTAATATAATCAATAAATCAGATCGCATTTCTGATCTGTGATGATGTTTGTCAAGTTTAGATCAGTTAGCAGTTCAATGCAATTCCCATACCTCTCCAGAAAAAAGAAGACAGCATATTACCACATTCAATTAATCATATTGACAACTGTGAAAAAAATCTTACTGGTCTGACATCCCCACATGAGTTGGTAAACTGCCGTGCCAAGCCAAAATCCAGCATATAACACTTCCTACAGGTGCTAGGAAAACGTCCCATTGCGAAGTTAGACTAGGAAGAAAAACAAACACAGACAGACACATACACACAGACACATGTCAATATGTGCACGTATCAATGCAGTAACACAACCATAGAAAACCTACATTTTACTTCTCTGTCCTTTCTTCCCTCTTTTCAGTTCTACTAATCTCTCATTACATTGGAAAAAAAAAAAAACAACAAAAAACAAAACAAACATTAAGTCAAATCAAACACCCAATTCAGCATATCTAAACAGCAGCCTATGTAGTCCAAAGAAATCATCATCTTACCTTGTCACTTAAAACATATTTAGTTTTGGCAAGGATTTTCCAGTCGTGTCACCTACTCATATTCAGACTGAAACATTTCAAAAAAACTGCTAACCTAGGGCCTAAACAAGTCCATCTAAACAAATGCACCAAAACCATGCATGCAAAACACAGAATAAGGAATGCAAATTGCCTTTTCCTTTTCACAGGAGGAGGAATAATCAAGTTAAAAACAAAACAAAACAAAACCCACACTAACAAAACAAACCGCAGAAAAACCCCAAAACAACCAAACAGTGAGGGTTTATGTGGGAATTTGTTTCTGAAAAGCTTCAGTAAATTTTCTTATTTCCCTCTACAGATTAACATTGTATGTTAGCACTTTAAAAAAAAAATTCTTCAGCACTGCTAGCTTGTGATGTTTGAATGTGTCACCTGAATTGGTTCATGTCTTTACCCACTGAATCCCCTTAAAATTTATTACATGATACAAACAAATTTATGAAGCTAAAAACAAGATCTGTGAAATGGAATTGATCTACAAATCTGAGTGAGCTGGAAGCTTAACACAATTAACTCTGGAAAAACTACCTTTCTTTGCCCATTAAGTGAAAGAGCAGTAGTGTTCTAAACAAATCTGGGATTCACAGCTGCTTCAGTGTCAAAGGTCAAGGGTAAAAAACCAATTGAAACCATGAAGTGAAATTAGGGTGACCAACAGGATTTTTAAACGGAACAGAATTTCAGTATTGCCTGATTTGCCACAGGAGGCAAATAACCAAGCAAGGATTTCAAGATTTCAGCTCAGCACAAAGCTTGCTTTTACTATAATTTATCTAGAAGATACATAATATTACATAAAATGGACTTGTATATTCAAGATGTAAGTGCATGTTTGAAAGTAATCATGCCTTCTTTTGCATGTCCAAGGCACAACATAACTCCTAAAGCGGAAGAATTATTCTTTCCCCTTTGAATCTAATATACTGCCCTCACTGCTGAGTTTTCTGGGGGTTTTTCCATTCCCTAGTAGCATTCTGTTTCCATTCTGTTCGAGGTCGTAAGCTCCAAGATACAGCTAGATAGTAAGATGTCCCCCAATCCATCCTGCCAGCTATTTCCCATTCAAAACTGGAATTGTTTTCATCATTAAAATCTTGCGCTCCAACTAACTTCTCCTCACCTATTTCATTTGACATTCACTGCCTTTGTGTCCTTTCCCTATTACTAGAAATCTTGGGGATGGATGAGGGAAAATACAAGTTTTATAGAATATTGCAAGGAAGAAGTGATGAAAATTCCCTAATGGACAACAACTGTTACCAGAGTTTATATGTAAACATCATTCAGCTAATAGGAATTTTATCTGTATGTGCCAGATACAGCCACTTTACTTGCATCTATTAGAAGACACAAGATTTGCTCATTTCTTCTCATTTAGAAATTCTTGAAGTTGTGAGTTTTAACGATACTTTTAATATAGAGCAATATTAAAAACAGATGATGCAGTTTCAGGAGTAATTCAAAGAAAAAGAGAAAAAAGGAAGTAGAAAAAAAAATGATGGTGTCAGGATGGCACTGTCATCATGATCTTTTGACACTCATTTTAATAGAGTTGTACAATAAAACAATTGAATGTTTTTCTCTTACAGCCTGTCTTTTCTTTCCTTGTTTGTTTTTAATATATTAAACAGAAAGAAAGCCTGCTATTGAAGAGCATGTAAATACGCCCTACAGTTACTGTCTATTCTCTTAGATTAATTATGTGAAGATATTAATTGTCAGTAGCCAAACTCATTATATTATACCTCATGGCAAAACCTCTTGCTTTCATGATGGTACAAGGCAACAGGTTGAAGTTTTAACTACAGAAAATCGCAAGGAGGCTTAACTAACTGGAAGAAGTGATGACAAAGACCAAAATTACTGTTCTTACGATCCAATGTTAATTAATATTTAATACATCTGCCTTATCTGACAAATAAACATTCAATTTTCTGTCTCTTTTCATTTTCACATTAGCATAGAACGTATTCCTACTTATGTGGCCATCTGAAAACCACATTGAAACTTGCCTGTTCTGATGTAACAGGCAGGCTTACCGGTTTTATGTCCCTGTGCAGGAATCCCACAGAATGAATGCTTTCGATAGATTCCAAAATCTGCTTCCCAAGCCGCAGAGTGGTGCTAATGGTGAATGTTCCTCGAGATTGGCTCCGACGCAGGTCGGCCAAGTTCCGACCCTGATCAAGTTAAAAGGACATTTTCAGAAAAAAATACTAATACCAAAATTGACAGAGAGATCTTCATGGTTAACCATGGAGTACTCTCGTTACCTATTTTCATATTCAAGGATCACACCTAAATGTAGTATGTCCTTAAGTATCTTCAACATTAAATTCAGAATCTAGTTTTAGAAGTAACAAACTTACTGTCTTTCTACTCCTAAATAACATGGACCAAACCAATTCCTTTCAGAAGTACCTATGCTACTAATTAACGTTGTACCTGCATCACACTCGAAAAAAGGCCACTGAGAAAATGCTCACAAACACTTCTTCACGCTCAATTCTTCAAGGAAAAATCCATAATTTCCTTAATCATAGAGTACCTTAGAAAACTCAACAGATATAAAAATAAACCATGCAGGGAATGCACTTCCCATGACATCCTGGGACTGTTCATACCAACAGTATGAACTAGAGTACACTTCTTTCTCCAGTATTCATAATTCACCAAGGTGATAAAGGACAGTGATCCCATAACGCATTTATGGGTGCTAATCACCCATTTTAAGCTTTTTCACAGGAAAAAGTCTTTCAGTAAAGTGAACAGAAGTGTTTTCTTTTACTGGCAAATGGTATTTTTTCACTTTAACCGTAGAAGTCAACAAAATGCACAGATTATATTTCGGACTGTCTTTAAGTAAAAACTTCAAAGGGATGCAAATTATCTCAGAGGAAATGACAGTTCACTCTTTCAACAGACAGGTCTTTCTGAGGATGCAAACTTTCTCCTTTCTGAGAGAATTATGGAAGGGATATCAAAGGATAAATATGTAAGGATATGTTCAGTTCAGATTTGCTCACTACTGTTCATACTGGTTAGGCCACACCTTGAGNGCTTGAGGCTTTTTTAATTTGCCATCCTCTAAAATTTTGGTAGTATTTTGATATACACTTGGCTAATAAACCAAAACACACAAATAAACATTGAGCTCTGTTTGATACACTGACCTGCAACTGCATGACCACATAGTTAAATCTGTCATTCCTTCCACATCCAATGAATCTACAGATATGATCTTTTCCTGGCAGAAAAAAAAGAAGCAAATTAGCCAATAATAATGAAACGTTGTCATTTATTTCTTTAAATACCTAGCAAGTCTCTGGAGGAGACAGAACTCTGCCCTACAGTTTCATAATATTCTCACATCACCTGGTAGAAGAGTGGTTTCCTGTTTATTGCTTCCTCAGGAAGCTCCCTGCCACACACAGTAAAAAGAGATAGTCCTGTTTCAAAAGAGCAAATAGTACAGGACTTATCAAAATAATTTATTTTAAAAGAAAACTCTACAACTTCTGAAAATACATAAGTGCAAAACTGTAAGCGTCACTGCTTTTCCTCCATTTTTTCCTTCTACCCATTTGTTTAAGGAAGACAGGGAATACTACAGGCAGTATAATCTTATAAAGAAAAAGGCCTTGAAGCAAATTTGTCAGGATGAAATTTTGTATATTCATTGCTGCAGTTTCCAGTTAATGAAGTCTCATCTCAAACATTCATGATTCATTTTACAGCCACTATGGGTATGCTGAAGGAACATTTTCAGAGAAACTTATTAGTCAGATCTCATCTGACAAATACAGTAAATGTCCAAACTTGGTTTGGTCAGAGAAACCCTATTTTAGCTTGAGTAGTACCTACCTTTGGGTTGTAAATTCTCTGAAAACTAACTCTTGCCCAAGTATGAAGAAATGGGAAAGGACAGAAGTAGGCCTTGTACACCTTATTCAGATAAATCAGACACTGGAATAAACTCCCCAGGGAAATGGTAGAAGCCCCAACATTGGACACTTTTAAGGTTCAGCTGGACAGGGATGCTGGATCATCTTGTCTATATTGTACTCTTCCCAAGAAAGTTTGGACCAGATGACCCTCAAGGTCCCTTCCAGCATAGTATTCTATAATTGATTCTATGAAATAGCATGATCCTCCACCACTAGTGTGTGGCTATACACACCTACTACAGCTTTGCAAATACTTTCTGCTCCTTTTCCCTCAGTGAGAAAACAGTATTTTGTTACACCTGTGAGCCACACAGCTGGTGAGCAGGGGGAGAAGATGGTAACAGTCTGCAGTGGACAACTACACCCTTGAAAAGCTTCCTAAAAAGGGTACAAAGCCTGTATGCCATTCCCCAGGCTGCAGTGTATCACTACTGCTAGCTTTTCATCCTACACCAGATGCAACCCATCACTAAATTCTGCTACAGAGCTGTAAATGAGTGAGGGAGAAGCCTCTAAGGTTGTGTGAGACAGAAACCAACCGAGTAAGTCTCACTCTCACTGAGTGAGATGCGATAAATTTGTCTTCTCCCATCTGACTGTGGGAACAGATGGCCTAACAACATGATTAAACAAAACAACCATCTGTGGCAGCAGATTTCTTACTTTTTAAAATGTAAAAACAGAGCTTAAAGAGTTAAATTCTGACAACGATAATTAGGAGATAGCATTATTGGCAGGGGGGAAAAATTAAAACTTCAAAGATGAAACTGATTGAGTATGCTGTCCTAAATGGCCCTATCAATGACCATACTCCTTTGTAATGAAGAGAGGTCATACAACTCACAGATCAAGGCACATTTCACTAGATCAGGCTCTCAAAAGAGCTTCTTAGAAGTTCTTTTGTAAGACACTACTGCATACCTACACAGTCATGACTGCTTTCACCCAGGCAATGATTGACCGTAGTGTTTTAATTTTCAAAACTTCTGAAAGCAAAAATAGTAAAAAATAGTACAGCCTTGCATGTCTGCCAGCAGCTAGTCTCATTTCAGTTTCACAGCTTCTGTGAAATAAGATTATAATTCAGAAACACTCAAAAGCATGTTTATAACCTTGAGAGTGTGCCTGGCTCAAGTAAAGACTAGAAGAGCTGTTTTATTTGCTTCAGACATGTTACATCTGTTTATTTCATTCTTTCCTAAAAGCCAGTTTCTCCTTAATTTCCCCAGAAATTGTACATGATAATGTATGTACTTTTTCCACACAAATGAGATCCACATGAGATCATGAGAATTCTGAATGACGCTGTCAGCTCACTGCCTCTTATTACATTCTGTTCATAGATCAAACTTTTAAAATATTTGCAAGAAAAAGGATTTTCATGACAATTATATTCCTTCCTCTGATTATGTCCAAGGTAACCAGAACACCTCAGAAGTAAAAGAACATAAGCCCTCTGAGAAAAGGATAGCAATTATCTACATACATAGACACACACACACATGCCAAAAAGGGATAGAACAAGATAAAAATTGGTCTCAGAGGATGCATGCTATTAGAAGGTTGTTACAAAAATATCCTAAAAGAACTGTTTACAATTTCACCTGCTCCATATCAGCACGAAAAAAAGACTTGTCAAAAATAAGAAAAATGAAGAATTTAATTAAAAAATATTCTTCAAGAATATAAACTTGTTTTCTACTCTCTGTTTTTGTCCATTATTCTTCATTTTCTCTCTGCTTCAAGTTTTCAGCTCTTGCACACTGAAAACCTGGGAAAGTAGAAAAATTACATGGAAGTGGCTCCTAGAAACCAAGATATTATGTAAAACAACATGATTTCTATGACCATCTTAGTTAATAAGTCCTTTAAATATGGACAAAAATACACGTATGCAAAAACAAAGTTACATAACTGTCCGAACTATAAATTTCAACATATGCAGAAGGTTCATCCTTAACTCATCTCTTACTGTAGCGACATTCCCGACTATCTACAACATTCCCCATGTAAAACCAGAGCAGTTACAAGCTAATAGGCAGCTTGCACAGCAGTGACTAGAGGTCTCCTCCAGGGTTGCTAGCATGGAATCAACAACTTGGTTTTTTTCAACTATCCAAGAGAGTATTAAGAGGTAAAAAATAAGGAATAATATTTGGATTGTTTTCTCATAAGGAAGATAGTCAAAAGGGCTTCAAAAGACCTCACAGAAAATCAGGGGGTTCAGTTTCTTTTTTAACAAAAATCTACTTATTGTTTTCTCAGAGAAGTAATATTGAGGGAAAAAAAACTTAAATACCTTTATTTGCATTATATAATATTTGGATTATTTGCCACATTGTATCTGTGGTTCAGATATTTCATTACTCTTATTTTCATCTAGACAGTATTTCCCATGATTCAGAAGAACAAGAAACTCCTCTGCAAGACTTGGGTTGTTACTCACAAGGGAAGACCAATAAGAAAATTATCACTTCTATGGTAACTATTCACAATCAGCTTTTTATTATTTCAGAAAACATTTCTGATTTTCGAAAATATTTCAAAAGGCAAAAAAGTTTTTACTCAGAACAAAGCATCCTTGTAACACCTTAATTCAAACTTCTCTACACTTAAATTTACAGCAGAAAGTTACGAGGCACTCCCATTACACAGTAATATATACAACTATGTTTTTACAAACACACTGGCGTTGTAGCACTACCAAATTGCAAAACTTTGTTTTTAACTCTTTTCCCTAGTACTTTATCTGCTTCACCACTTTGAAGACTTTTTTTTGTTGAAAATAGAATCAAGTTTGTGCATACAAAGAAAAAAAAAAAAAAGAAAAAGAAAAATTCTGAGGAAAAAAAATTCCATGAGTGACAGAGTATTTGTTTCTTCAAAATTTGCTATCTTCAAAATAATTTCTTTCAAAAGCCCTGACAAATGGTTTCTAAATTAAGATTGGGTAAAATTGCAATTTACTCTTTCTCTCTGGACTACAAAACAAAATTCAAAGGAAGCTAATAAGCAGTCCCTGGGTCTCCTTGCTTGACTACACAATGCTAGATGGTTTTGTGAAATTCTTATAAAAGATATAAACAGAGGAACAGTTTGTTAACACTATTAACATGTGACATGCTTGCCCTCTTAAATCTATAGAGGCCATCGATTTCTGCTGTAATGTGACCTTTACAGCAGATTAGGCAGCACCATATGTCCTGCAGATTTTGCTTTATTTGAAATAAGAGTTTGGAAAAATCTGGATCCTGACAGGAACAGATGTTTTAGTCAAAATCTTCCAGATTCAAAATATTTTTTTTAAGAAAAAAGTCACCCTTCCTTTTTATAATCTTGTGAAAAGCAATGGAGAGAAGCCACTGCATATTTTTCTGTAATGACAGTTTCAGACAAGTATTTAAAGGTACTATTCAAAAAAGGAAAGAAGGTTCCAATCCAGAACTAACTACAGGTGAGCACAGGTTTTGCAACAATTTAATTTTTCTGTTCTTCTTTTTATTTTCCTGTTATCCTGTTTCAAAAAAAATATTAATTGTAGCAAAACTTTCAGATAGCTGCAAGAAATTCTATTCCATCTTTAATAACTCTTTAACAATAACCTGCAGAATATCAGGATTATTTACTCTAGCTATGGCTAAATAGAGTTTATAATGATTTTTTAAGAAGATACACTGATGTTCTACTTTTAGCATATCCAGGTGGCAGCCCTACCTTGTAATTTCTTCAACACAGCTACTTCCATTTTCAGTACTTGCTTTGGCTGCTGAGCTGATTCGACCTTGAGTGCAACATTTTCCCGAGTAAGCAAGTCCAGCGCGTCGTAAATTTCTCCAAATCCTCCACCTCCTATTTTCCTCAACTATATTGGGGAGAGGGGAGGACAAAAACAGATTTAAAAGGAGAGGGGGAGAAAAAAAGAAATCAAACAAATCATCAGCACTTCTTTGTACTGCTTGCCATACTGCAAATGCTTTTGTATTACTAACTGCCTTTAAAATAACATGATCATACTTCTCAGTACATAAATCAGGTACTGAATAATCTCCAAAGGAATAGTTAACTAGGGTTTGGAAGGAAATCCTAGTAAACCAAATTAGCACACCTGATCTCCATCTGCACTAAACTTCCTGTATTTAATACCATACAAGAGTGCACTAGCACTCCTAGCATGAACCTGACCTGTGTCAGCATGCTGATAAAGATCTTTCTTTAAATAAGACTGCACAGTGATGTTTTTTAACTATGAACTATGTCATCTTTTTCTTGTTTCAGAAATATGCACACTGTATACTAAAGGTACAAAAGATCTTGGAAGTACTGAAAAGACAAGGCATTTTCTATTATAAGCAGAGCCTTACACATAACGGTTAAATCATACATGACAAGAAAGGTCCAAGATTATCTTAGAATACATACTTTTAATGTTAGTCACATTCACTTAGGGTTCACCAATACTGTTCTTATCAACAGACATATTAAAAAAAACAACTTTCACCATCAAAAGTTTCATCTGTGTTAGAAGAGGTCAGAAGAATGCTCCCAGCATATCAATTAGTTTGCACTACATTCAGAGCAAGTAGTAATAGTTGTGTTTTCACTCTGCTTTAAATGTTCACAGGGAACAAAGACTCGCCTGGTTTTGGGTAGCAAAGATACCAATGTTATTTCATGTAATACTTCCATATGGTGAGCTCCCCTTCAGCTATTGTTGTAAAGATGATGAAAGAGAAAAGGAGACAAAAATAACTTAACCTAAAAAACACACAATATTGTATTTTTTTCTCTATTTTACTCTGAAAGAATCATAGAATCATAGAATGGTAAGGTTCTGTATGTCACTTGAAAACATAGAGTTGCTAAGGTTATATGACTACATTGTATTAAATGTCATCTAAGCATTCTGGGGATCTAGAGATCAGCAATATGCTGACCTCTCTTCAGATTCTGAAAATAAACCTAATGTCTCCTAATCCAGACAATCAGTCATCTGACTGAGAAGGGGAAAAAAAAAAAAAACCAACCAGTTTTAAAATAGTCCAGGCCCCTAAGAATAAAGAAGATGGCATCAGATAAAATACTTGTTTACTTTCATTTTTCAAGTCACGTTGCATGACAGTATTGTTCTGTATGACTACACCACCACTGAGTGTTTCATCATACACTTTCTGTTCTGAAGATCTCTTAACATCACAAGCAACTGCTATTTCAGTATTCTTAAGAGGAAAATACTGCCCAAGATACAAAGCATTTCCTACATTACTCACTTCTGGCCAGTTCATTGCCACAACACATTTTAAGACCTGCAGAACACCTAAATATCTGCTCCTAGAGCAACACTGTCTGACTGTAAACTCACATTCATTTCTGTCCAGCAAACACTCAAGCTGCCAGCAAATGCAGTCTCCTCTCTTCTAGCAGCTCTGCACTTGTTAACATGCAGTGCTAACGTGCATACTACCAACACAGGTTTAAGCCTGCTACTCTTTAACCTACACATTTCAAGAAGCTTACAAGTTCAAGCACCAAGTATCACAAATCCTAAATAAGAAGTTTGCGCCCTTGGACATGACTTGTTTAAGGTACATGTCAGGTAAGAATCTATGGTTAACTCTGAAATAATGACAAACTGTGAGAAATAGAAGCCTTTCAAGTTTGGTTAAATACTCAGTATAACTTGGCTGCATTTGGTTGTGTTTAGTATATGCAGAGCGTTAGTCCTTATAGAAAGGAGAGATTTGTCATTTAACTACTGGGAAACTGTAAGTTTTAACAGGCTATTTTATTTTATTAAATAAGTAAATAAAAATAACACACCTATTTATGTATATGTCTCAAAGATTGTGTTTTGTGACTAGTTTGGCCATTTTAAGTCTGCACTTTTCCATTCGACCTGTTGGTCTGGTAATGACAGTATCTTGCCTGATCTCTGAGCTATTAATAGGATTCTAATGATTAAACACAGACACTGATCTGGCATGAATTAAGAACATAACAAATACAGCACAAAAAATTTCAGCGTAGTATAAACACAATTGAGACAGTGAAATGCATGGTGAAAAAGGTGGGAGGGAAAAGCAAAGATGTGGCACAGCCATCCTCATCCCTATAACTGCTATATTATATGACATACTGCTATAACTGATAGCAGTATGTCATATAATTTCATTTACCAGCTCTGAGAAACAGACAGGCTGAGCAAGTCTGCTTCTGAAAGGTTTGAGGGTGCTTTTCTGCTGGTGTACTTAAAAAATATATTTAAAAAACCAAACAAACCTCCAAAACCAAATAAACCACCACACTAAAAAATAAACAGATCAATTTCTATCCTCAAAGTACACCAGAATCATTAACATACATCCAATAATGACATCGGTCAATAACTCCAGGAACAAATGAACCTCATTTTGATTGCAGAAAAACAAACAAAAAAACCCCATTTCTTGTTGTTTTTCCCTCACCAGTTTTAACTGCCTTTAACTGTCTTTCCTATAAACTCATCCTAATGCACAAAGGCAATGTCTCTGTGTTAATCTCGGTAGCACATCCCTATTTCCACCTCTGTTCACTTGCAGTTTGTTTCTGAGTTCAGACAGGAGTTGACTGATTAACCATTCCACCCTCTGGCCATATCTGCCCAACATCCTTTACCCCAATAAGACTCACACTGCCCTCATTTACAGATGCACCACATTTTCTCATTTTAGAACAGAATCACAGAATGGTTTGGGTTGGAAGGGACCTTCAACCATCATCTAGTCCAACAACTGTGTGGTGAGCAGGGACATCTTCAACTACATCAGGCTGCTCAGAGCAACCTGACCTGGAATGTTCCCAGAGATGGGGCATCTACCGGCTCTATGGACAACCTGTTCCTCCAGCTTTTCACCACCCTCAGTGTAAAAAATGTCCTTCTTGCATCGAGTCTGAATCTCCTCTTTCTCAGTTTAAAGCTATCACTCCTTGGCCTGTCGCAAGACGTCCTGCTAAAAAGGCTGTCTCCCTCTTATAGGCCCCCTTTAAGTGCTGAAAGGCTACGAGAGATGGAGACTTCTCTTCTCCAAGCCAAACAACTCCAACTCTTAGCCTTTCTTCATAGGAGCTATATTCCGTCCCTCTGGTCATTTTTTAAGCCCTCCTCTGGACCCAATTCCATCAGGTTCATGTCTCCAGAGACGGACACAATACTCCAGGTAGGGTCTCACCAGAGCAGATTAGAGGGGCAGAATTACCTCCCTTGACCTGCTGGCCATGCTTCTCTTGATGAAACCCAGGATACAGCTGGCTTTTTGGGCTGCAAGCACACATCACTACTGGAATGGGCTGCCCAGGGAGGTGGTGGAGTCACCATCCCTGGAGGTGTTCAAGGCACGTTTGGACGTGGCACTTGGTGCCATGGTCTAGTCTCGAGGTCTGTGGTAATGGGTTGGACTTGATGATCTTTGAGGTCTCTTCCAACCTTGCTGATACTGTGATACTGTGTGATACTGTGATCACTGACTGGTGTCCAGCTTTTTAATCAATCAGTACTTCCCAAGTCATTCTCCACAGGGCTATTCTTTTGTGCATTAGTCTCAAGCTTCTCTTCTTTGCTTTCAGCATCTCACACTCCAAATGCACTCTCTCCACTCTCTCTTTCACTCCATTCTCTTTGTATGCTTCAAGTAAAAAGTACACAATTCCGAGCACATTTTATCCTGGTACTTTTGTTTACAGTGCATACTGAATGATGTTCTTAAACTCACCTAAACCCAATTATCATTATAATCAAGTCTCTCCAAGTCAGGACTGTAACAAATGTTTCAGAGGCAAAAAGTGGGATGAGAAAAGGCATCAACAGAGGATAAATGCAAATGATAACAAAGCATCTGTAGAGAGGGATGATGTCACTGAGGAAAAAAACCATTTTATAATATATTTTCTATGCTTACTTTTCCAAATGGAATCACCCTAAACAGATCTAGGTTAAAATTTAATTTAATTGAGCATAATTTTTAAAAGTATTCACGTCCACAAATTTCAGGTCTGTTTTCACAATGAACATCCAAGGTCCTGAACAATGAAAATTCTGAAAACCACATTTCACCTGCAAATCTTCACATAACTTCCAGAATGTTTAGCTTTTTCTTCTTAAACTAGTCAAAACAAAATATTCTTATGCAACCATACTACAGAGCTACCATTCTACAACAGGGGAAAATAAAGCAGGATGCTGAGAGAGTTCCACAGGGAACAATCAGAAGTGCCCCAGGTAATTCAGGGCAGTACCTTTTGCAATCAAAACATAAAAGGTCAACTGGTTTACACCACCTCATCTTTCTACATAAGAAATTCTGGAGTACTCTTCTGCTCCAGGAACCTAGCAAAAACTTCAATATTTAATAACCCAGCAGTTTCTAAGATCTGTGTGCTTTTTATCCCTCCACTGGCAGATGTCCTAGGAAATCTTGAATTCAGAAGGAAGCATATCCACTTATGGCCTACTAAACAAACGATTATCCAAAGTGATCTACTGTGAATTGGTGTCAGGTGGTTTTTCTCCTGTTTTTCAGGGGGGTTGTTGTTTGCTTTTTAAATCTCAAAAAAAACCACAAACAAACAAATTCTACATTGATCAGGGGATTCGAGAAGGAACTATGAGAACTCAGATTGGTTTTCCCAGCAAAAATACTTTCAAATGGATACTATTCCCCTCTAGATATAAATCAAGGTTGTGAACGCCAAAAGGGAACAGAGTTATTTATGGTAAAGCCAATACTGGCATACAATCAAATGGATGTAAAATCAACCAGGAATAAATCTATGCTACAATAAATAACAAACAAAAATAACTTCTAAGTGGAAAAGCAGCAAAGTCCTGAGACAGCTTCCTATAAGAAGTAACAAATCTCACAATCTGACTAGTTTCAAGAGGGTGCTTGACGATTTCTAAAGGATTTAATATGCTAACAGGATTCTTCCAGATGTGCTCTCGATAGGCACAAAGTCAGGATTTAGAAGCTTTCCTAGGTCCTTACCAGAAAAAAAACCCACCTTAAATCCATATTGCTTCTTTTTAAAGTAGGATAAGAGAAATAAATAGATTTAAAGTCCTTTCATCATTTAACATAAGTATTAAGCAAAATACATCTCTCAATAGTTTTGCAAAATACTTCAAAGCATAAACTACTACTTTTTAAAAATATGCTTTAATAAAGAACTGCAGAAAGGCATACTCACCACTTTCCATCTTTCTTTGACCAAGATTCCCACACTGAGGATGTCAGGCTGCTCCCCTCCTCCACTCATTGCAACCTCCCGAGGCAATGGAGCTGCTATGCAAAGTCTGTTTCAGCAGAAACCATCCAGATCCCAGAAGTGGCTTCCATTTAACCAGGGACTGCAGAAAGAGCAGAAGATGGGATCTCAGTGAGTAACAGAACAACATGAAATAGAGAAAAAAAATGTGTTTATTACCTATCACTCTAACTATATTTTGTGTCTTTTAGTGACCCATGTTGGAATTCTAGGCAAATGACTTCCCGTACAGAAAGAAATTCAAGTGTATTCTTCCTTATTTTTCAACCTGTTCTTTCTCAAACCTCCACATCCAGTCTCAAAAGAGTACTAATGAATATATACATTTTCAAAGTTATATTCTGCAGGCAGTTTCCAATTGCTGTAAGTCATCATTACATTTAATTTTAATAACAATGACTTTAAAAGTCTAATAATTCGCTAAATATCTGGTTTAGATAGAAATTAATAATAGAATAAATAAATAAATAATAAGCATAAAGCAGTTTTCAAAAAATTACAAAATTAAGAACAGAGACTTAAATTAGAATAGTAATATAACTCATTGCACTGCAAACACACTATTCCACATTTTACACAGTGTTTCAGATAGAAGGATTATTTATGATTAAAAATATGTCTGAAGTACAATTCTGTTAGTTTACATCAAGGTATAAATAGCCAAAGGGAAGAAGAAAACTAATTTGTCTTGAATAACTTTATGAGTTTATTTTTTCAATTTTCAGGCTTTAGGTGTCCATCTCTAAATTGAATTTTATAAAGCAACATAAAACTTTGTCTTTCAAAGATTAACCTGTCCAGACTGGCTCCCAACAACAACCAGTACAACCACTTAAAAGCTTCTTACAATTGTCTGAAGCTTTTCTAGAACTGTGCCTGCTTGTTACACTGATATAATCATACAACTGTAACTCTCTGCACAAACTCTCTTACCCAATGATAAAGACTCTTCAAAAGTGTATTTGATTTACTTCTGTCACTTAAAGTGAGAAGTTCTTTTCCCCCTGAACCAACACAGGAATAGTATGTAAAATTGGTGTAATTATTCTGATTTAAATTAACAGTATGCCCTTCCATGGGAATAAATGCCAAGTTTACTACTAAACTATGCTTTTTGAAAACTAATTTGCTGCTTATATACCCTGACTTTTAAGGTAGAGGTTTGTTTGACATGACAGTAACAATGGGGAGGTTCGTATTTTTTCATATTTATTTTTCATATTTCATTTATGCCCTTCTTGAATGGTAAATTCTGATATTTTAAACCAACTCCAAACAAAACAGACTCCTCTGAAGAAGAATTAATCTGGATTAGTCGAAGATCTAAATTTATTCCAAATTAGAGTGGATTACATCCCTGTAGAAATGAGTGCTCATTCAGAATATGTAGCCTGAATTGGTTTAATTCAAACAAATGAAGGGAAACCAAATTAAGATTGCATACTCTGAGTAGCAGCATCCACTCTGCAATTTAATCAAGTCTAACTAAACCAATTTAAATTCTACTGGTGCGGGAAATTCTTCCTGCAGATAAGGTCAAAATTCTGAAGAGAATGCTAGTCATTTATGTGAACACCCTTGCCATTACTAACCACTGACTGCAATTACTGGCCTTTCTAACAGAATTATCCTAACACAGTCAGGAACTAGGTAAGTCAAAGAGAAAATGAAATGGCACTAGCAAAAGAAAAAATGCCTACTTCTGAAATTATTTGCTTACAGTGATTTTTCCATTTGCTTCCCTTCCCACCACCTCCCCCTTACATCAAAGCAGGCTGTAGTCTTTGCTAAGTTGAAGTCTTAGTACAGGAATAGACATACAAGAGTTTGGGTTTTTCCTGACACCCATTTAAAAAAGAAGTAATTGAGGGAAGTATTCATGTCACAGGAGCAAAATCTAAAATGGGCACGTATGATTTTTGCTAAAGCTTTCAAATATGAGTGAAATTGATCACCTGCAGGAAAAGCAGACACTTTATCAAAGCAAAGATGTGACAGGTCAGCAGGGGGTTTAGAGGTTTTTGTTAACACTGCTATCAGCCTAGATCTGACACTCGATTTAATATTTCTTTTTAATCCATTTAAAATTGTAATTAATAGTCATAGCTCTGACAAACATTTCTGAGAGCTATTCATTCATGGATTCTCGAGCATACTAAGAGAAGAAGGGCACAGAATGCAATGGTACAATGCATATATGCACAGATCCATCCCGTATTTTAAGAACTATCATAGAAGTACTATATCAATGTAGGTAACATCTGCATGGCCCAGATAACAAAATTTTCATTTATACACAATTCCTCAATCCTGTTCCAATACACCAATTCCATTTAATGTCTTGTCATCCTGTGTCATTAGAAAGCAGTAAAATCATCAGTCACGAGTATTCAAAGCAGCAAAACCCCAAGACCCATTAAACTGTTTTGCATAGGAGGTAAAAGTTCTCTCCTGAATCCCTGAAGTTAGGTCCCAAACACCTTCTGAACTGCAAGCACTATTTCACTTCAAAAATGCAAATTTAACAAAGATGCTGAGATTCATTTGAGTTTTCTTTGAGACTCAAAGTAGCAGAAGGTCAGAAAGCTTGAAACTAGCCTGAACCTTTACCTGATCAGGCCATAACTTCATCCCTTCAGTGTGCTAACAGCATACACTAATATGTAGGAGTTTAACTGATGAAGAGACCTATCTTCCCTGGTAAAGCACTGGTTCGTCCCTTTCATCCCAATAACCATGGCTTGCTTTGTTTCAAGGTTTAATTTGTCTAATTCTACTTTCTCACCACAAGACTTTGATACAGTTTTAAAATTCAAATTCCATTCCTAGTGATTTCACTTCATTTCAGCATCTAAACATATTTTTTAATATTTTTTAAACCTCCTCTAAATTAATAAATTAAGATTTTGACTGTCTTTCCTATCCCACAGATCTTTCATGTGGTCCTTCTTTGAAATTCCTCTCCTTTCTCTGCAGTTTTCTTGTGGTATGGGCAATGACATAAAGTTGAACACCAACACTGAATTACACTCAAGATAATATAAACAAAGGATCAATTTTTTATTTTTTTATGATAGCAAACTCATTTCTCTAATTTAAGTCTGAAGGTGCTTTATACTTTTTCTAAATTACAGCTCTATCAGATGCTTATAAAAATCTCCATGCAGACACTGATGCAAGAAAATGGATTATTTAAAGTTTTATTCATAATACCATCTAGACCACATTTCATTGCTCTGATGTGTTCTCTAACAACCTTAACTGAACATTCATTAGTTATTAATGTGATGCAGTGGATAAGTATCTTTATATTTCTTACCTAATAACAGAAAATGCATATTCTGGCAGGTGCAATTTGGGTTACAATCACGTTTGCCAAATTCATGTGGAAAAAAACCCAGGCATTACTGGAGATGACTATATTTAAAGGACTTTTGCACAGATCTAAACGTGCTTTATTTGGAGGTGGTCCTCACAACAAAATTGAGATTGGAAGTTCTGTGAATTTTCAAGGAATTGAATTTAGATTGTTTCTACAATCTAAATTGTAGACATTCTAAATTCATATTCTAAATCCTACAGCTGGTAAGAGACTCATAGAAGTAAACAGAGTGCCATTTTTATTACTGAAATACAGCAACATGTTGCTTTCAGTGTAGCCATTTAACAGCCTTCAATGCTGTTAAACAATTTAAGACAATTCTGGCACTTCTATATCCCACTGAAGAGTAGTAGTTCATGACACACAATTAAGGTAAAAGCTTTCCTTTAACAATTCAACAGACGACTCCTCTAGCAGTGCAGCTTTACAGGTGGCAGAACAGTTATTTTCTGCACAACAAACACATCTTTATAATTCTCCTACAATCATTTTAATTGCAATATATTTCATAAAATTCTGTGTTCATTAACTCATCAGTTTTCTTATCAGACCAGTTTTTCAGATCAAAGGAAATGCGTAAAATAACAGAATTGATAATTGCCTTACTATTAAAGACAGTTAGCTCTCTGCCAAATTTATTTACAAGTGACAGGAAATTAAATAACAAGGGCAACACAATGAATACAGCCATTGATCCGTGTTCTTTGTCTGGTAACCCAGAGTATAACATAAGATTAGGTAGAGGAGAGTAAGTGCTTATATCCAGAATATAATACAGTACAAACAGCGTCCATTATTTTTAAATCTTCTATCCATTCAACTGCTTTTTACTACATATGGCCCCTGCAAAGGGCTTCTTTAATCTACCCCAACCAAGTATACTAGAAGGTGATACACTATTAAGGAAACAACAGTGAAAAACTTCCAGCAACACACAAGCCAGTTTTGCAAAAGCTAATTCTAGCTCAGCAAACAAAGACAATGCTGTTATGTAATTTGTACATAAGTGTGTGTGATTTCCTTAGAGATGGCCCTAAACTGAAGCCAATCTCTGCTTATCAAGCTTTTGTAGTTGTTTAAATCCAGATCTAAGGTTGTGAAAGTAGCGCAAATAATTCTGGCTGAATGGAGGTACTGTACATTTCTGGATAAAGCAAGTAAGGACAGAAAATTACTTCTGCAGAAAGGAAAACATGTATGTACTGTTGTCTCCTCTGTGGAATAGTATCAACCTTTTGCTCTTAGAAACTCTCTGTGCTTAGTAGATCTATCCACCTTCAGTCATTGAAGAAACTCATAAATTAACTGTGACCTACTTTTGAGCAGAAGAACTTAAAGGAACAAAAGTAAGTTAATAAGTCAGTATACAAACACCAGAGCAGAATATGTTCATCATATTTACAGTAAAGTCTACTTGCTTCAGCTAAGAAACATGTTCAAATTGTAAATTCTAAGGGCAGGAACATCGTCAGTCTGTCTATTCAAACACCTAAACAGAAATCTATCCTACACTTAGGATACACTGAGGTCCTGAAAATCATCATTCAGTATGTCAATGAGGAAACTAGATTTAAGACCTAAATTTCCAACTGTACTGTTTGTGAAGAAAATATTTTTGAAAACTCAACACATAACCAATGCTATTTTAGATTCTCCTATCTCAAGTTCCTGGGTGCCAAAATACTCATCACCACTTGCAGATTCCAGGTGTGAAAAGCTCCCAACTGTCTTGTGTGCTACAGCCAAGAGTCTAGCTATCCTTCTGGCAACTTCTGCACTTACAGCTATGTTGTTATTATAAAAGTGGTAATATTTTCTCAGTTTGAAGACAGAGTTTAAAATATAACGTTTAGTTTCAAGTTAACAGGCTTATTTTAAAACCACATATTTCAAGCAAACACACTACTTCCAGTTTGCAAGAGAATTCAGCACCAAAATGTTATAAAACCCCCAGGAATTAAGGGGAGGTTTTTGGAAGGACTCTACAATCTTTTACTAAACCAACTGATACAGGTGGGAAAATCCTACAAGTTTTAGGCACACAAACCCCTCTTCAAGTCCAAAATAGAAGGAGTAACTTAAGTTGAACTTGAAAGTAAACTTCATTATGTTTCTTGTCTAGGTCAACTGAGATAAAAGGTACTGCATACCTTGTCACAAAGGGAAGCAGCTGGGTATGTGCACGACAGGGAGAGACTATGGGGTTGTAGTTCCTATGAGAAACTCAGCATACAATTTATTACCCACCAAAAATCAGAAAGTTCTGATCAGGTAGAATGAGCCATAAAAGAAAAAAAATATATATATCATTGAAACCATGTTATTTTTGCCATGGTTATTTTTCATCTGAATAAGTTAATTTCCTGATTTGATCTGTCAGATGATTTTACAAAGACTTATGTCAGAACAAGAGAAAGAATGGAAGTTAGCTGGAAGGGGAATAGGGAAATGCTGGGTTACTGTGGTGCTTTCAACTCAAAACCAGTTCTTGAACTACAACCTCAGGTGCAGAGCCTTTGACACTAATGTGGAAACCTCACCCTTGGAGAGGTTAACTTCATTCTAAAGAACACTGCAATATTCTCAATTGTTTTCCACAAGTCAAAGTGAATTCCAAATCAAAGAAGAGGTTTGTGGAATCTTATTAAGCACTCCAAAATTAATTTTAAGACCTTAAAAGTGTCATTTGTTTAAGGGGGGAAAAATGAAGAAGAAGAAAAAGGAAAAATAAAAAAAGAAAGTAAAAGGGAAAAAAAGGGCTGTCTTAGATTAACTGTAACTGTTGTGGCATTTACAATAACCCTAAATGGAACTAGAAGCAGGGGTTTTGCTGTTAAAAGAGTTTGTTTTACCTGTCATAAAAGTAATCTTCAAAGAAACTATTCTCTGGCCACTTACATAAAGAGAAAAACATTTCTAAACATGGAATGGAAAGTTAGTTCTGCAGTTACCTAAATTATACAGCATTACAATAACTATTTTTCAAGACCCTTGTAAAATGCTCATTGCAGAAGACCTAAGTGATAGTGAAGTATGGTTTTGAATACTGATAGACAGGTCGAAGTGAAACCATTCAGTTCTTTTAAACAGTGACAGTAATAAAATACCAAACTACTTTATCAGCAAAACGAAAATCTGTTTTCAGGTTTTTGAACTGTTGCAATAATCAGTTATCTTCTTAGGACACATTTAGAAAATTAATACATTACTATCAATGTCACAAGCTTATACCAAGGAATAACATTAAATGATGCTTTAAGACACTCTAAACTGTTGCATATTCCACTAGTACTATCAATTTTATTACTTCATAAATCAGTTTTCTCAGTAAGGAAAAACATTGATGTCAACCCCAGGCATACACCACACAACTACAGAAGGCAAGAAGGCAAAGAATACACTGCTCTCAGTTCTTTCCAGGGCCTACACAACTTTTAGCAGTAAACACACAGTGATTTATAGGGAAGAGATGCTGCTAAAGACTGTGCAAAAACGATTCAAGGGCATACGTGTAACTAACTGCTAATAACTTTTGAAGGCTTAATCCAATCAAGTAAAGTTCAGAGTAAACTCTGAATATAAATGGGAATAACATTTAACTTTTTTGAAAATAGAAAGTAATCAGTAGAACTTAGGTGAGATGACCAGATAGATGACACACAAATGGCAAAATGCTGTCTCTGCTGATAGTGTTCAAACAATCAACAAGGCAGCCGGGCACAGGCAGCAGCCGAGTTGGGAGCCCACAAGACTATACTCACTGTTCTGTGTCCACGTCGCAGCACCAAGCATGATACGATACGGACCTCACTAACAAAAGCTGAGAATTCCCTTGGTATGGCAGTTGATAAAGCACATCACAAAAACATGGTGAACAAGGACTGACAGTTTGCCAAGATCAGGAGAAAGAGCAATAATCTTTTATAATCCTTAACGTCTAATCTCTCAGCATTCTTATCTGAAGGGCACACATCTAATTCTGCAGCACTATTGTGATAAAGAGAGGACACTGGCCATGCACGTGCAGGTATTCCATCTCCTTAAATACCTGAAGACAGTAGCTTTCCTTTTTGCCAGCGTGTGAAATGAGGTCAGTAACTACTACACCAAGCAAGACGACACTGAAAGAGCCCAGCTGACAAGGAGATGGATTCTGAGCGAGTCCACAAAGTGCAGGAAGTCTGCCAAACTCTGACAGGCTTTAGCCTCCTCAATGAGGGGAATGTGGAGACAGCCTGTCACCCAATGCAGCAACCCCTCAAAGAGTTGAGGAGGAAACACACACCACCACATAACATATAGTTTATGCAGGCGACACCTCAGTATATTCAAGGAGGATTGTATTTTCCAGCAGTAGGTCAACAGTGCTAGACAAATCATGCAAATTAAGTACATTCAAAGCCACAAAGCCCCTGTGCTGACCCATACACCAAGACCATCTCAGCACTAGCAGCAGGCAAGACAGCCACGTTAAGTGAGCCATTATGAACTGCTAGTTGATGAGAAGTGGGAAATGACTTGGTGCTAAGGGAAGGTGGCACTAAGGCAGCTAAAACAAACCTATAACAAGCTATTCCCAGCAGAACAGCACAAGCTATTACTTTATCGTCAGTTTGAGCTGCATGTAGAGGAGTTCTCTGCAGTGCCAGTCTCTCTTGTTCACAGCATATTGCACAATGACCACATGGGCTCAAGCAATACTGAATCTAGAAGTGTGATCCACTAAAATAAAGGAGATGGGTAGCTCACTTAGGACTACCTGACTAATCTGTCCCTAAAAAAGATTTGTGCTGGGAATTTCCAATTTTGGGGGCTGCTCTGCTGGAAAGCAGCTCTGTGGAGTCCTATTGGGCAACAAGTTCTGCATGGGCCAGCAACGTGCCCTTGTGGCCAAGAGAGCCAATGGCATCCTGGAGGGCATTGGGAAAAGTGTGTCTGGCAGGGTGAGGGAGGTTCTTCCCCTCTACTCTGCCCTAGTGAGACCACACCTGGAATACTGTGTCCAATTTTGGGGTCCCCAGTTCAAGAGAGACAGGGACCTGCTGGAAAGAGTNAGCTGGGGTGTTGGATTTGGTGATCTTTGGAGGTCCCTTCCAACCTCTAAAGTGCTGTGATTCTGTACGGGGATTTGAGTCAACAACATAGTTTGCTTTGTAGCCATAGATGAAGACATATTCAAGCAACAGTGATTAAAACTTGAGCTTCACAGTGAAGGTCCTCCAAGGCTTGAAATGGGAGACAGGTATCAAGAAACTGAAATGGAACTTTGGCAAAGGCATTTAAAGTTGGGTCAAACCCAAAAATATCAATTTAATTTACAGCAGAAGAAAAATTAGGTTAGACAGCAGAAATGTAGATAGCATGGACAGCTAATCACAGAAGCAGACAGGCTGCATTACATCAAAGATCCGTCTAGCCCAGCCTCCTGTCTCTGACTATTGCCAGCAGCACACATCTAGGGAAGAACAAAAGGACACAGAAGGCAAATAATCACACTTTCCCTTAATATTTTTTGAGGCTATAGTGAGTTAGGACACAAAAAACTCAAAAATAAAGACAGAATTGAAGATTTTTCATCCCTGAGTTCATCAGATCTTTTTCTGAACCCATGAAAGCTTTTGGCATCCAGAACTCTCTACTGCAAGTAAATCATAACTTAATTCTATCCTATGGAGAGAAGCACACCCTTTCTCCCATTTGTCTTCTGTAGTTACATTTGAGGTTCATTAACACTTGTACTGGAAAGTTGAGTTTAGAGTTGCTCCTTGTTCATCTCTCAGTCCTACACAAGGAATACGCTGCTACAATATGTCCTCTCATTTACCTCTTCATCTATTTAGGCTTCCACTGATTTTCATCACAACCCATCTACTATATCTCCTTTGAGATGTGGAGACCAGCAGTGCTATTGGGCATTGACCTGTTATTTTCAGAGAACCTGCAAAACCCCATTCCAGAGAAGCAAGCTCATCACTGTGTAAATTTAGAAACAATTTTTCCTTACACAGAATCATAGAATGGTCTGGATTGGAAGGGACCTCCAAAGGTCATCTAGTCCAACCCTCTCTGCAGTAAGCAGAGGCATCCTCAACCAGACCAAGTCACCCAGAGCCCTGTCAAGCCTCACCCTGAATATCTCAACTACCTCCCTTAGCAAGCCATTCCAATGTTCCATCACCCTCATGATTAAGAACTTGTTCCTACCATCCAATCTAAATCTGCTCTTCTCTAGTTTGAAGCCATTGCCCCTCATCCTATCACTGCAGGCCTTTGCAAACACTCTCTCTTCATCCTTCTTGTAGGCCCCCTTCAGGTACTAAAAGGTTGTTATTAGGTCTCCCAGACCCTGCTCTTCTCCAGGCTGAACAACCCAAGCTCCCTCAGCCTGTCTTCACAGTAGAGGTGTTCCAACCACCCGTACATTTTCATGGCCCTCCTCTGGACCTGCTCCATCAGGTCCATGTCCTTCCTATACTAAGGGCTCCAAGCTGCATTGCTTTACAATAATTTTACCATGGAGCTGCAAGATCTTTCTCCAGTTCTTCCCTGTCTGCCTTTATCTTTACTAATTTTAATATCCTTATACCATCAGACTTTGCAGCTTCAGTATTTGCATCTTTCCTAGATCATCTGTGAATACACACTACAGCAGAGCTAGCTAAACTTTATGGGCTGATCAGTGATCAAGCTCAGTATTTATATTTTTTATTCTAGTTCCTTTAAAAAAACTAAAACCCTTTGCAAAAATTATTCACAAAGAAAACCTGACTCATGATCTTCCATCTGGATCATTAATAGGTTTGCTTTCAAATCTGGAATGCATTCCTCAGATACCTAAGTACAATTCTTCTTCAAAACATCATTATTCAGCATGTGACAAAACCATGCACACATTTTTTAGTGATACTGCCTGACCATATCTCCCATTTCTGCTTTATTTTGATCTTGCAAACCAAGCAGTTTCTTTAATACAGGAACAATACGAAGCAAAGCATAAAATATCAATTAAGACTTGTAAAAGGTCAAAATAAAGCCAACATGAACGAATAGCAGATTAAGAGAATTTCTAAGCAGCAAAACAGCAAATAGTGAAAGAAATGGTAAATTACAAGTGCAAAGGCACAACAAGGATAAAGAAAAATAGACTGAAGAAGAAAATTAAAATACATTTAAAGTATTAGTAATTGGTGTTCAAGGCCAGGTTGGAGGAGGTCTTGAGTAACCTGTGCTAGTGGGAGGTGCCCCTGCCTATGGCAAGGGGTTGGAACTAGATGATCCTTGAGGTCCCTTCCAACCTTACCATTCTATGATTCTATGATTCCTTCAGACAATGGGAATAGAAAGCTTGCTAGAGAATAGGTAGAACTAATAAATGGTCAGGGCATAAGAAGTTTACTCGAAGAAGGCAAGACTGCAAGAGAGAAGCTCGATTTTTTGTATCTGTGTTGACAGTAGAAAATAAGACAACAGATTGAGAAAGAAACACTTATTTTTGAAACACATCAGAAGATCTCCCTCAAATTGAAGTGACTGAAAAAAAAATGAAGAAGGAATAAGTAAAATGAAGTTGAAAGTAATGTCACCATTGCCAGATGTTATCTAGCTGGGTTTAAAAGAAAGTTAAGAAATAAACAGCCTATCTATTTATGATGGTACATTTACACCTCTTCTTCACACTTGGCACATAAGGGCTGGTGCATAGCAAATATATTGTTGGTTTTTAAAAAAATGTTACATGGGACATCCAATAAGCTTCAGGCCTGGAAATTCAATATTTGTACCCAGCAAATTAATAGAATCTGTAATGATGGATAGAATTACTCAACACTTGGATAAAAGTGAGGATAGCTGAGAAAATAATATGGATTTGATAGAACAAAGTGCCGTCTTCCAAACATCAAGAGTTCTTAAAAAAGACAGTCGCGTGGGGAAGAATGATCCAAATAAAGTCTAGTTGTATTCCTAAAGAGTATCTGACAGTTTTTTAAAAGAAACTAAACAGCCATGGCATAAGAGGACAAGTCTTCTACATACAAAAAAATAACTGGCTGAAAGGCAGAAAACAGCCATGTCACAGAGTGGGAAGAGGCTACAAGCAGAGCTCTGCAAGGAGCAGTTCAAGGCAAACAGAGTAAGAACTCAGGTAACTCCTAAGTTGTCCAAGAATAATATGATTGGGTTTTAAAAACAAATAAAGAGAAGATGTGACAACTATGAAGAACTGCTGGGTGACTTTATGCCAGTGAATAATCAAGCACTAAAATGGCAGGTGAGGTTCTAAGTAAGCAAAATTATGTAAGTCAGAAAAAGAATCCTAATCTCATTAAGAACATGAGAAATTATTAGCAATCAATCACAGTTACAAAAGATGGCAACTCAATGTTAAAATAGCAGTCAAAAATCAGACAAGCAGAAGACCACACAAAGATATGTCCGTTTATGTATGTCTATGGTTCACTGGTACCTTGAGTCCCGTAAGCAACGTTAGGCCTTCCTGTTCCCACCAAAAAAACCAAACAAACAAACAAACACCAAAATCAAACCCAAAACAAACAAACAAACAAAAAAAAACAAAAACAAAACAAGCCCAAGATAATCGCAGACTAATTGCCATATGAAGAAATGAATAACTGTTTTTTTCCAAGACATGATGGGAAGTATAGAGAGACCTACAAAATCATGAGGGGCCTGGAGAGGTTGGCCAGGAATCAACTATTCATTATTTCATTCAATACAGGAATTTTCCTATTTAGTGTAATTTACTATTAGCAGAGGTCAGCAGGCTCAGAACAAAACACGAGACAGTTCTTCATGGATTAACAGTTCACCTGTGAAACTTCTTGCCATCAGATATTGTGAATGATAAAAGTTTACAATGGTTCAAAAAGACATTGGACAAATGCACAGAAAAGAAAACTATTAGAGGTTAATGCAAATACATATTAAGCATATTCAGCTCAGAAAGTCTCTTAATAGAAAATGGAAAAGTACTAGAGGAAAGTATCACATGTATTTTCTCTGTTCTTGAACTTTTCCTTCCATTCAGTTACAACCAGTGTTGAGCACAGACCTTTAGTCTGCTCCAGAATTTTACATTCATACATTATGTTTGGGAAGATGGAGAGAGAACAGAGAATTTCTGCTCCCTCTAACACTGTAAATTCAAATTACTTGATGAACTGTGATTTGAATTAGATTCTGTGCATAATCTTTTTTCAGTGACTTAATAAGAAGTTCCAATCCTAGAACTGCTCACTAACTGTTGTGTTGTGTTAGGCTGCTTTCTTCTCTCAGGCAACCAGCACCAGAACAAGAGGACACAGTCTCAAGCTGTGCCTGGGGAAGTTTAGGCTTGAGGTGAGGAGAAAGTTCTTCACTGAGAGAGTCATTCCCCACTGGAATGGGCTGCCCAGGGAGGTGGTGGAGTCACCGTCCCTGGAGGTGTTCAAGGCAGGTTTGGACGTGGCACTTGGTGCCACGGTCTAGTCTCGAGGTCTGTGGTAATAGGTTGGACTTGATGACCTTTGAGGTCTCTTCCAACCTTGCTTATACTGTGATACTGTGAATGACAACAGAACGCAAACCATTTCAACTCAAACTCTTTTTACTGACACTTCTGTGAGGCTGTTGTTTTGTAGAAGATATATATGTGTATGAAGCAACACACAATTTGTTCAATTATTTCAACTTCCATTTTCCACATGTTGTTCCTTCCATTTTGCACTGGGTTTTGTGTCTAGTCTCAGTGTCTCTATTTGTAATACTCCTCCAATCAGTTGGCCTATTTCCTGCTTGCTCCAGCACCAGGCTTCTCATTCAAACACAGGTTTTCAGATGCACATGAAAAACTAATACTCACCACTGATATTACAAGCTTAAATTCTACCTCTAATAAAGGTGCATCAAGCTACTCTGTGAACAGCAATTAAATTACGTTGATTTAATAACTTGCAGCTATAGTACAGGACTGCTACTTCCATGATCATCTGCTCATCTGTTTTCACTGATGATTGAAGCAAAAACACTCTTTTTAAAAATTGTATCATTATATACAGCAAGTTTGTGATCTTGTTAAGCAGTAAAATCAGAAACATAGTCCTCAGCAGAAGTATCAAATCTATTAAAATATGTATTTTTTTAAGTACAGAATAATAGCCCTTTAAAAAATTAGTTTCCATGTATCTTTTATAAAATGTTAACTTACATAAAAAGATGAAAGGGAACATGGCTTGGGGCAGTCACAGTGTAGTGTGGGATTTGAAGCAATTTTAACTATAGCTGAGATCAAACCATTCATAGGCTATTAAATACATCTCTGCTTTGGTGACAATTCATTCATGTTCATTACATTTTAATGGTTATGACCACATTTATATTCCCATGCAAATATCAATTAGTTTCTCATAACAGAGCTTCTGCTAAAATCCCATGCAGCAATGATGTAAAGTTTAAATTATACCTACTGCTACTGAAAAAACAAACAAAATGAACAAGAGACCCTACCAACCAACTTGGGCTATTCATAGAACATGCTACTGCAGCAGCATGTAAATGTAGTAAATTCCAACATTAAAATGTACAGTGTTATCAAAAACACTTAACATCATATAATCATACTCAAATGATATCACAGTTTTGGCAGCAGACATAGCTTTTTTAAACTTCTCTAAAACTGGAGATTCATTTCACAGAACAGACTGATATCAATGAGTCCACAAATGCATATAATTTTTCGCTAATTCTACTCTGCCAACAGAAATGCAGAAAAATATCCTCAACTCTTGTAAACTTCAGAGCATCCTGCCACAGGGCCTCAGCCATTCATACTCTGAATAAGCCACAGCCTTCTCATCTCAAGTCCCTATTGCTCTCCTCACTTCTCTTTGGTGTTAACCTAATCCACTGTCTCAGGATCACTGCAGCCAAGGTTGCCATCAGCCTTCACGCGTGTGACCAGTTCTTTATTCCTGACGAACAGTTACAGCAGTGCACTTCCCCCAGCAAATTCATCTAGCACATCAAAAAACCTTTCCTTAACATTCCAGACTACCCAATGAACCAGACTAAGGAACACATCATTTGACCCTTTCAGAAAATCTTCATTTTAAGCTTGGTCAGTTCCCTGATCCAAATCACTAGGTGGCAATGCAAGCCTTTCTACCAGGAGAGAGAGGGTGAATGGGTAGAAATGTTTTCACAGTGACAATGCCAGTTTCAAACACCTATGTGTACACATGAAATAATGCATAGCTCACATTAGCTTAGCTGGACATTACTACTATCAATAATTTATTTTTCTCCTCTTCAGCCTAGCCTTGCTTTATGCAATGCAGTCTAATAAATTGTTTGTCCCCAGGACAGAAGTTATGCAAAAATACTGCCACAGAAAAAAAAATAATTAAAAAATACACTAAAAATATACAGGTTTTGCCTTCTGTTAAATCACAATCATGTCCTTCAACAAGGACAAGCGTAAGGTCTTGCATCTGGGAAAACATAAGCCAGGAGTGGAGCACAGGCCTGGATCTACCCAGCTGAGGAGCAGCTTTGTGGAAAGAGACCTGGAGGTCCTGGTGGACAACAAGCTCAATATGAGTGAACAGTGTGCTGCTGTGGCAAAGAAATCCAACAGGATGCTGGGTTGCATCAACAAGGGCATCATCAACAGAGATAAAGATATCATTACCCCACTCTAGTCAATGCTTTTCAGATCACACCTGGAATGCGGTGTCTAGTTTTGGCCTTCACTATACAGAAGAGATGTGGACATACTGGAGAAGGTCTAGAGAAGAACAATGAAAACTATTAAAGGACTGGGAAGCTGTCATATGAGGAAATGCTCAGAGAACTGGGTTGAGTCAATCTTGAGTAAAGGCTTAAAGGAGACCATATCATCATAGTCCATTATTTAAAGGGTGGCTACAAAGATGATGGAGACTCCCTCCTCAGAAGGAGTCACATGGAAAAGATGAAGCAGTAATGCGTACAAGTTATTCATGGAAGATTCTGACTGGACATATGAGGAAAATTTTTCACAATGAGAAAAATTAGCCATTGGAATCATCTCCCCAGGAAAGCGGTGGCTACTCCCATATTGCACATTCACGATTCAGCCAGACAAGGTACTCAGATATCTTATCCAGGCCATGCTTTTACCAAGAGAGGTTGAACCAGATGATCTTGAGGTCCCTTCACAGGATCACAGGATATTAGAGGTTGGAAGGGACATCCAGAGATCTTTGAGTCCAAACATCCTGCCAAAGCAGGACCAGAGAATCTAGTGCAGGTCGCACAGGAATGCATCCAGACAGATCTTGAAAGTCTCCAGAGAAGGAGACTCCACAAACTCTGTGGGGAGCCTGTTCCAGTGCTCTGTGACCCTTACAGTAAAGAAGTTATTCCTCATGTTGAGGATGCTACTTGCTGTGCTGTAGTTTACATCCATTGCCCCTTGTCCTGTCACAGGGTGCAAGTGAGAAGAGCCTGTCCCTTCCTTCTTGACCCCAGCCCTCAGATTTTTATGCACATTTATTAGATCCCCTCTCGGTCTTCTCTGCAGACTCTCAATCTCCCAGGTCCCTCAGCCTCTCCTCATAGGACACATGCTCCAGTCCCTTAATCATCCTTGTAGCCCTTTGTTGGACTCTGTCAAGTAGATCCCTGCCCCTCTTGAACTAGGGAGCCCAGAACTGGATGCAATATTCCAGGCGGGGCCTCAGTAGGGCAGAGTAGAGGGGGAGCAGCACCTTTTCAGTCTGATGGCCACACTCTTCTCAATGCACCCCAGGACACCACTGGCCTTCTTGGTCACAAAGGCGCATTCCTGTCCCATGGATAGCCTGTTGTCTACCAGGACTGCCAGGTCCTTCTCCACAGGGCTGCTCTCTAGTAGATCACCTCCTAACCTGTTCTGGTACACTTTATTATTCCTTCCCAGGTGCAGGACTCTGCACATATCCTTGTTGAACCTCATTTGGTTCCTCTTGGCCCAACTCTCCAGCCTGTCTGAGTCTCACTGAATGGCTGCACAGCCTTCAGCTGTGTCAGCCAAGCCTCCCAGTTTGGTGTCATCAGCGAACTTGCTGAGCAGACTCTCTGTCCCCTCATCAATAATAATCACAATCAAGTCTTTTGTTTTGAAAGTGCCTCACCTACTTCTCACCCACCCAATGATTCTTTCTCAATAGGTCTAAACAGTCAGTATGGAGTCTTACACCTGCAGTGAACTGAGCTAGAACTAGCTAGTAGTGGTGATCGTGGGCAAATGAACCTTCAGAACTATAAGGATCATGGATGATTGTCTTATCCATGACCTCATATTTTAGTTATAATTTTTCCACTATTTTATCCTACAGATGCCAAAAGAAGTCATGACAACTGCAATCATAACAACCCTAAAAAGACAATTCCACTACCTCTACTGTTACCACGTTGCCATGTCTCTATTACACAACTTCTGAATTACAAAACACACACTATAGTTGATTGATCAAAGATATTGATTAGACAAGGGATGAGTCTCCTCCCCCCTGTATCTGGCTTCAGAAAAGACTTGGAACTGCCTTTAATCATTACATTTGAATAATTCTATAGCTTAGGTGCAGAGAACCAATACATTAATACACATCCCCTTACCCCAAGACTATCTTTCTCTCAATAAAGTCAGTGCAGACATCCAGGGTCAGACTTTTAACAAAGAAAATTCACAGAATGTGTTTGAACTCACTGACAATCATGTACAGCAGTTTGCTACAGCCTAAATGAAAAGTTTCATTTAAAAGTTGGTTGTTACCTCTGACAGCACAAAAATACATGACAGTGATTTTTATACAGGTGACAGGATAAAAACTCTAACCTGTTGAAAGTCTGAACATCAAGAAGCAAGGTTATAAACACTCACAACAACTACAATTTTCATATCAACTCTGAGTTGCCTCAGGGAACTTTTAATGTGGTGTTTAATTTAGACTCCCACGCCTCCCCCTACCCAGCCTCCCCAAATAAAAAAACGGTGAAAAATAAAAATACTCTCATGAACACAAACAACTGCTGTAAAACAATTGAGAGGACATAACTGTCCTTCCACAAATAAGTTACAATGTACAACTGATGAAAAAGGGAAGAATTCCTGTAACTGATACCACTTTATACAATATTCACACCTCTTAACATTCTCACTTTCATAAACAGCTTTTCTTGGAGTACCTGCACACAAGAAAGGAGGACACAAAGATTTCTGCATTGTTTGTTAGAGAAGTGATCACACACTTTTGCTGACACAGAACTTCCTCTCACTAGAGGAAGTGTTCTCCCACATGTTATTAAATATTTAAAACCCTGCAAGACCATACAACACAGGGAAAAAAAACAAGGTAGAAGTACACTTTTAATCCATTTGTTGGTCATTATCATGTTGTCGAGTCTGATACATGTCCCTGGAAAGCTTGAGCTGGAGTAGTTGGTGATAGGAGGAGCAACAAGTGAAGAGATTCAAGTCTCACATACATTTTCCAGAAATTTTACCTAAGCATTGAAGGCTGTAAAAACAGCTGTCTAAAACAGTTTTTAATTTGCTCCAGTCTGGTAGCTAGTAATACGAGTCCAGTAACTACCAACAATTGTTCAGTAACAATTTAAAAGCAGACAAAGCAAAAAGAGGATGTGAGACATTTACACCTTTCTATTAAAGTGTTTTTATTACTCTTCTCTGTGTGTGAAATAAAATTGTCATGGTTATGGGGATACAAAAGAAATGAAGAAAACTTGTAAAAACATGCTATTGGCTTAGAACAATTTATAGAAACACTTTTCCATCACGACATTCAAAGACCATACAATCCAATTCACACACACAAAGTCTGAATAATCCTCTGGATTTTGCCTTTTAAAAATACATTTAGAGCTGGCTCACTCACTTTCTCTTACTTAATTCTGATTTTTGGTCTAATCTGTGCAGCATTGCTTTGTACTGCACCAAAGAGTGCCCTCTAGAAATTCGGGCTCTTTCCTAAGAGCCATAGAACCCTCAAAGAAGAAGGGCATGCAAAACTCACAGCAAGAAAGGCCTGAGAAAGACGAACTAGATAGAAGAGGGGAGAAGGAAGAAGATGACAGATGTTCAAAAGACTTTCTAGCATAGTGGTATTCCTTTGTCTTGCTTCCCTCCTAGGCCTTGTTACTACTTCCTCATAATTGCTAATGAGGCTACCAAAGCTCAACAGCTTCTGCTCTGCAGAAGACTTTGATGTGTATCTGTGCCAAAGCAGAAATTAATGCAAGAAATCAGAAATGTAGTATTATTTATAATAGTCTTATACCTACATACTTCATAGTAAAGCACACTACAGAACATACTTTTTTGTATACACACACATATGTTTTCATATAAACACACATTATATACGTATACACTGACATTACTTACATGTGTACATTACATATACATTATTATATTTTTAATACAGAACTTTATAATTGTATCAGTGAGGATTCACATTTGTAATGACCTACAGAAAATGGCAGCTAATTTGGCAATGTAGCTACATACACAAGCAACTGAATGCACTCTAATGCTTAATAGGTAGGGTATATGTAAAAGGGCATTACTAAAATAATGGGGGGCTGTGTTTAATAATAATTAAAACTGGTGCTATTATTGCTCAGCTTTAAAACATAAGGAAATAAAGAGTGCTGTGGAGAAGACAACAACATAAGAATCAGTGGGACACTGAGGAAAAAAAATAACTATTATCTATAATAAACCGTAAGTTGCTTATAGATGTGTTATTTTCCAGGGCCATCTTCAGAAGCTGTTTTAGAGGGCTCTCTTGAGACTAGAGCTGAGCTGATTTAACAGGCATTTTGGGAAAATTGTTATTCTACAGGCAGATTAATGTTTTTGCCCTTACACACTATCTGAAAGTTCACTGTGATGCACAGTGGTTGCTTACGTTTCACTTCACAGAGAAAGCTTATAGAATTGCATTGGAAAAGCTTATCTCTCATGCTTGAGGACGGTATAGACACGTTTGGTGTAATTTGGATGACAGAGAATATGCTTCTGATGATGTTTAGCATGACTAGGGGCTATTAAAAAGTCAGAAGCTGTGGCTCTGGGAAAGCTTTTTCCACAGAAGAGTTTTCTTCCCATAGAGGTAGCCATGCATAAAGATCTTCAGTGCAAGTCCCAGCGTATAATGGCAAATGAAAACACGATGCTGTAAGTCAGCAGTAGCCTCCTCTTTGCAAGGCAGTCATTAACTACTTGCCCAGTGTCTGGGTGGCTCTCAGAAAGGTAGCACTCTGCCTGTATCAGGCCCCAGGTCAGGGCACTGAGGCCAGCAAGAGCCAGCAGGCAGCGCCAGGTCAGCGTCCCCAGCACAGACAGATAGCTGAGGAGAGCCGGGTGAACATCCCAGGCACGACAAAGCCGGATCAGGCACTCAGAAAGGTCAGGGCGACTATCGAGGTGACGATGGATCTTCCATTCCCATGCTAAATATTAAACAGGCACTACCAAGTTCGACAGGTTGAGCAGAATGCATTTGAATAGCCTTTATTAGTAGGAATTTTCTGATTGATCATTCCTGAAACACAGACAATTCCAGAAGACAGTTTATGCTAATGTTTGCGAAGGATAAATCAAATTATTCTGCAAACTATGGACCACGCACTTGATATTTATTGCAGGCAAAAGAGAGGACCTGAGTATTAAAGAAATAAAGGAAGACAATACAGCTACTGCTATTCAACTAAGTTGCCCTTCTTGTCAAAGTAACATTTTAAGATGAGATTACAATGCTTGGCCTATAAAGGTAAGAATCATTACAGCACTTACACTTCTGTAAGACATCTAATTTTGTACCACACAGCATAGTTTGTTTTTAAGCATCAGAAAATCAGTAGATCACACATTAAATAAAGGTCCCAAAATATAAACCTAAGTTAACTGAATGAACATTTCTCTAATTAGTCCCATAAGAATTAATTCCTAACTTTATACTGAAACATTTTCTTACTAGGAAAACAAAAACTGTAAGGTCTGCAGTTGACACTGAGATGAGGAAATAATACACAGCAAACAGCACCATATGTTTAATAGACTGCAATCAAACTACACATGTCCTGGCTCCAATAAAAGAAGACATTATACACTAAGGAGCAAAGAGTAAATGGAGATGTCACCTAACACAACACACATCATCAGTCATTTCTGATAAACACATCTGTTGCAGTGTTAAGGCTCTGACAACTACGGATGAGTAGGCAAATAAACACTAACAGAGAGAGCAATACCTCTCTGTCTGCTTGTTGTAGGATTGCTGCTGAAATATTACATCCAGTTCTGGTGTTCACATTTCAGGAAAAGATACCATTAAAATACTTGAGAATGTGTATAGAGTGTAAAAATCATGAAGCTAAATTCCTTCAGATTATCTCATAAATATTGCTCTAGTCTAAGAAATTCAAGGACACCTTCATTCTGACATACAAAATCATGTGAGTAAAACACTGAACCTTTAGATTACTTACAAATATTTTTAAAAAATCAAGTCAATAAAGATACTCTACTACTAGAACACTTCATTAACTATTTCAGTGGATTCCTCATTACTAACAATTCCTAAAAGACAACAGAATGACCTTCTAAGCTGTGTGCTCTTAAGCAGGTACTGTTAGCACACATAATTCAGGAGTCCATGGGAAGCCGGTGTTACGCACCTCAATAACCAGAACCTCTCCCTTGGTCTTAATGCAGCCAGGCTGAGGCATCATCTTTGAAAATTAACTACACAAGTATATCTCATCAGGAAAATACAATTACCCCAGGCAAATTTAGCATGCAGAGACTGTCCTAAGCCCACAAAAGTAATTTTCAACAGCTCAGGGATCAGCAGAAAAAATAAAGCATGGCAGAATGATGAAGCATAAGAATCAGTTAAGTTTCTGTACTATAAACACGGGGATCAAGAGACTTTCAAAAATTGTATGAATTTCTTACACAGAGCAAGCTCAGATTTTAGCTACCTGCCAAACAAACACAATTCTATTCCTAAGAACACAACACCAAATTTTCCCAAAAACCATCAACACCTTTCATGCCATCCTTACTTAAACAATGAAAATCATTACATACTGTTATCACGTTTTAAGAAACACTGGCTGTGTGTAAATACCAAATCTCTTGACCTATAATCTGCTACATCCATATGTTTTGAATGTTTAAACACTTGGATTTATACAGATAAAATGCCTAACACTAGAAGTTTTACCTCAGATTGAGTGAGTGCAGATTTTGTTTCGTAGATACAGAAACAGTAACATGTGACATCATAATGAAAAAAGTCTAATAACTCTAAAACACTAAGAGTGTTCTATAGGTTCTTTAGTTTACTTCTAAAAATACCATTCTGTAAACACCAGTTTTGAGGGGGCATATGTTTGTTGATTTTTTTGGGGTTTTGGGGTAGGTTTTTTTTGTTAAATACACCAACAGTCATTAAATTTGCTTTAGGGACATTCAATTCTAACTGAGGTGAGATACTTCTTAATTTTTAAATCATTAAAAAAGAATTTCTAATCTCTAAGAGCACATGGTGGATATGCAGTCACACAGCAAGCAGGCTTAGGAGATTTCTACTGAGCAACAGCAAACATACAATGATACAAGTGAAACCTGTGTGCATCTCTTTTTTTATCATTAATAATGGGCACTGGAAGAGCGTTGTGATTTAGGCCCAGGCGGTAACTAAGCACCATACAGGGGGATTGAAAGGAGAATTAGGAGAAGACACAGAAACCCCGGAGCAAAAGTAAGAAGAGTTTAATAGAACATCACAAAGAGAGAAGAAACAGGTATATCAATAATACTAATGGAATAATATATAACCTGAGTGATATACAATGCAACTGCCTACCACCTGGATCTGCTGCTGCCTCCACACCTGACCCCAGCTGCAGCTCAAATAATACAGATAATAAATAAGAATAGAGTTACTACTCTTAAGACCAAGATCTCAGCTTTCACCTCTTTCAGAGCACGTGATATGTCAGCACCAAATATAAGCAATATCTACTGCACAGCTATCCATATAGCAGCCCTTGGTCCTGATTGAGACTATAAATTAATTCTGTCCAAACCTTTAATCCAGGAAAGTAAAATATTTCAGGGAGCCATTGCATGCTGATGCAGGTGCTCACAATAGCATTGATGCATTATCTATCAACTCCAACAGGTCAGCCAAAGTACATTCGCTTCCTGATTGCAAAAGAGGGTCAAGGGGAAATTGACTCAAGGAAAGGTTAGCCAGGTCTTTGGAGACATGTAGAGAAGCACAGCCATATGACTGGGGTGTCCTAAGCTCAAAACTAACAAAATATGTAAGAACAAGATGGACAACAGGGAGAAACAATGCACCCTGAATTTAGTACCTGGACCAAATTTCCCTCTAATCAACAACGAAGGGAGTGCAACATCGCCTCAAAGAAACCTCTGGGATAAAGTGTTCCTCCTCCTGCTTCCTCCCCAAGCTACAATAGGCAGAAAGACACATCAGCTGAGCACCCAGGCTACAGTAATAGAAAGGATCTGGTATAACTACACTCTCTGCTAGACATTCAGGATGAAGTTGCACATAACAACAAGACCTAGCAAAAGTTATATACTTATCTCAGCAAAAAAAGCAATATAACCAACTCCCTTCTTACAATTGTTCTCTGTCAAATTAGCAAGTTGAATCATCCCAGTTCAAAGATCAATGGGCACTAGAAAAAGCACAGGCAGAGGACAGACATCTTCCTCCACTTACAAATAGGAGCCAGCTGCTAGAATGTTTCAGCAATAATGTGCTATTTCATCCACAGGAGCTAACCATGAAAAATATTATTACATGCATGTATATCTATAAATGACAACTAGCACTAGATAGACAATAATACAGCTTCTTTCCTGCATGCATCTTCTTTACTGTAGGAGGCTCAAGACTTGCTGCTCACCTTCAGCATCAATTTCTTAGTTCTTGCCTAGACAAGACAAGAACTGACTGGGTTAGCCAGCACAAGACCAATAAATACTGGCTTCACACTGACCTATGATGATTCTTTCATGATTTTTCTCCGCCTAGATGAATTGTTTGACAAGTTTCCCCACTAGAAAAAACATCTTGCCCAAAGTTATAAAACTAGAATTTCACACAAGCCATCGTGATCATCACAATAATCTCTAGAGATTGACAGAACAGCAGATAATCTTTATATGGAAAAGGAATCATGATCCAGTATCAATTCCCCACCTTCAGCTCTCAAGAGTACACATCAGTTTGTTCTAGGCTGATTCAACTCACGAAATTATACTTAGATATTATGGACTACTGGAAACATGAAATCAAAGTGTCGCTTATGAAGGCAGGGCATTCAATGAAACTCAAGGAGTACCACAGTCATTCTTCATCTAATACAACTTAAATCAGCGGACAGTGCCCATTCTGGATCTATTTGTCAGGGTGCTGACAAATGAAAGACAGGAAAGTAATTATTTCAAGCTATTAAGAAACTCAACATAACATTATTTAAAACAAAATAATAATGCAAATAAGTTATAAAAAAAAACACCGGTTGCTGGAAATAAAAAGCATTTTCTATTTATAGATCACCTCCTGCCCATTTTATTTTTTTAAACACTTCAGCACTGTGAGGCTAACCAGACATAATTAATTTGATCAGAAGCCATGACGTTTACCAAGAGTGCCATTTGAAGCATTACTATAGCAGCAAACTCAGCAGCTGCAACAAGACACATCCTGCTGGTACACCACACAAAGCAATCTCATTCCTACTACACTGCTGAAGAGCACAGTACCAAGTAAGCATTGCTAAAACTCTCACAAAATGTTAATACCCTTAGAGTCTGTAGGATGGAAGCAAGATGCATTACCTGAGAATTATCTGAGAAGCGCTAGAGAGCAGGAGACCCTTCTTTCAGAATCCATAAGCAGTTGCTGACTGGAGACAAACACACAAACTCTGTAAGACAAGATCTTTCCAAACTGTGGACAACTTCAGTGGAACAAGTCCATTAACACAGGATATAATTTCTGTATAACTTCAGTTTTGACAGAACTACATCAAAAACACAATAAATTTCTTTCCATTTAAAGAGACTGGGAGGAAACCAACCTCAATCAGTTCAATTTTTCCCCATGTTGGCTCCAGACAGTAACTTGTCCCTGCAGCAAGTAACAAGTATCTGCAATATCCAGATACAGAAAATCAGCCTCATATTAAGAAGACTTCACATTTCACCAGGTCTCAAGGTATGTTCCCTGTATTTTAGAATTATAGAATGGTAAGGTTGGAAGGGACCTCAAGGATCATCTAGTTCCAACCCCCTGCCATAGGCAGGGACACCTCCCACTAGTGCAGGTCACTCAAGGTCTCATCCAACCTGGCCTTGAACACCTCCAGGGAGGGAGCAGCCACAACCTCCCTGGGCAACCTGTGCCAGTGTCTCACCGCACTCACTGGAAAGAACTTCTTCCTAACATACAGTTTAAATCTCCCCTCTTTCAGTTTAAACCCATTGCCCCTTGTCCTGTCATTGCAAGACCCTGAAATAGTCCCTCCCCAGCCTTCCTGTAGGCCCCCTTCAGATACTGGAAGGCTACTTTACCTTTTTTTTTTAATATACTGGACAGCTCTGCATTGGAAAAAAACATTTTCCTCATCAATACTGTGAGTAATCTGGTTAACTTTATCCATGAAAACCCAGCCAGCCTTCAAATCCTCCAACTTCTAAGACACTTCTCCTGCACTCAAATACGAGGTTAAGCGGCACACACACATTTCTCCAAAAGGATGGAGCTTCTCACCAGTGCAAATAACCTAAATCTCAGTAATTGATTAATCTCTTCAAAGACAAAGCAACAGCATGAAACAGTATTGGAGTAATGCTTTTCATCACAGGATTGTTCTCAGCCATGCAGTACAAGAATCACAGAAAGACATGCCTGGATATAACAACGAGCAGCATATTTTCGAGTTCTTAACAAGACAAAGTTTTGTTAAAAATGCTAAAAACTTCTTCAGTTTCCCAGTTTGCCCTCCTTTTCCTCGCTTCATGAAATCACATGATTGTTTAGGTTGAAAGAGACCTTTAAGATTGAGTCCCACTGTTAAGCTATCAAATTCAATCTGCCCTTTCTCCATTAAAAAAAAAAAAAAAAAAAAGCATGCTTTAAGGTTTTTGAAGACCTGCCTTCACTAGCTGAACAAGAAGTTTGAAGAATATATTACTGAAAGTTATGATGTGCACAGCATCTCAAAAATGGGGAAAAGATACTCAACTGGATCAAGAGGTGAAACATCAAAAGGTCAGATTTTATTGTCTGACTTTTCCACTATTTAGGTTGCAAGATTAATGACCTATAGGCTATTACAGGGAATAAAAAATTAAAATTCTATAAATTTAAACTACCAAGAATGGCACCTCAACTTCATAAGCAGCTTAAAAAAAAAATCCAAGTTACCAGATCTCCTTCAAAGCACACTACTTAACATGTAGCACTGAGTCTATCACAAAAAAATAATCCAATTCTACAATTTTAATAAAGTTGTAATGGATAAGTAAAAGATTGGGTGCTATTTTCAAAGAGCTAGCTTTGACAGAACATAAAAGACAGTTACTAAAAGCTACGTTACATAGTATTCACTGTTTCCAGCAGGGAGAGGGAAGTTAATTTTCCTTCTACCACTGTGTGACACAGAATACAGTACAACCATTACAGCACTCTATTAGTGCATGGAAAGCAGAAAAATTAAACTGTTCCATTTAAGGGAACTCTCTCATCCAAGCGAAATAATTTTTATTTCCCCTTCTTAAAGTCAGTGTGTTTAATTACCATTTAAGTAGCCTAGATACTACACTGTTAACCAAAAGAAAAACAAATAAAATATTTCCCATTTGAACAAGTTTCTCTCATCCCAAAGATGGACAGAAAAAAAATTATTGATAATAAGTAATTTTTAAACACAATATAATCTGCAACTCTTGGATTCCTTAATTGGACATCTTGCATTTAGCCACTTTTGCATGTTCTGATTCTTGTCTATCTGTGCATGGACCTGCTGTGATGGATCTGCTGGGTCCACTGTGAACACCCTGCCTTGTGAGATCAAGCAAACGAAGCTCAGGTTTCCCTGAGGAAAGAGCACTTCAACAGAATGAGGAAGGAGAGTGGCTGGTCCATGTACAGCAACGCATCCCTCTGAGACCACTATGAATCCTGGTACTGAAGAAGCAGCTGTTTCTCCTCCCCTCTAGCCAAACACAAAGGCTTTGTGCAGTGCTTTCCCAGAGCAGGAGAAAAAGACAACGCAACACACAGGGATACACAGAAACTGTCCATCTCCTGATGCAGAGTATCAATTCATTCCCACTAGATAAACAAGTCTCAGCTAACACAGAAAACACAGTAGTATATTAATAACACCATACAGCGCAACTTCACATACTAAGCAAGTATTCAACCTTCTGTACATATATATCTAGAATGGATCGCTTAGAAATCAGTCTGGAACAGGGAAAACTCCACTCATCACTCTCCTTTGTCATACTCAAAATTTTTTTCTCAATTTCATCAATCACATTGGAAAAACCTCTCTGGAATCTCTTGATGTTAGCAGTAACAGTGCCTGCAGCACGCAGCACCAGTACAGTGACTACACTACACCTAACCAACATCACCATATTCCAGTCACTCATTCTAAGTTCATCATTTCCAAAACAGTGAGTTTTAAAAAATGCTGAACTTCGAGAGCGCAGCAGTACATCAGAAATATATTCGAGAATAACAAAGTATGATGATCAAAAATTATTCCATCTTCATATTTTTTTAAACTATATCTTGATAAACTATTTTCAGAATAACTTTTGACCAATAAATATACAAACTACTGCAGTCAGACTCTCCTATATATAATTTTTTGACAAGCCAAACATATGTTCATCAGCATACTTCTGGTTTAACAAGTTAAGAAAGTTTTAATACCTCATTAAATGTAATTCACACTGTAAAACAAAAGAATCACCATCACTATTCTGTGCAATATAATACAGAACGAAAATGTTGGATCAATTTGTACCACAAGTTCATATCACTAAGACTCAAAAAGTATTTCCAAAATCAAGCAACAGCAGCAAAATAAGCTTTAATCCTTTGTTTTCTCAGATACAGCTGCTAAAATGAACTAACATAGCTACAAGGAAAGCATGTGCTCAACAGAGGCATGGCATTAACTATGCAAAATACAGAAAAATTCTACTCGTTTTTTTCCAGAACCACAACATGGAAACTAATCACTCACTTAAAGGGTAACACGATTTTAAAATAAATATGGTTTATTTTAGGATTCTGAACCTTCCTGTCAGTATACCTTACTAGTTCTGACCATTTACACTGAAATTCAACTGGTCTGCACATACAGTATAACTAAGAAAGCCATTACAACCTATTTTATAACTCATTTTCTATAGTCTTTTCCAGCTTAACAAATACAGCAGAAGGTCCCCAAAAGGCTATAATCGGAAGTCTCTCCTTTGTGTCCATGTTCCTTCCCTCAGATAATAAATGAGAGCTAATAATATTTGCAAATTCACCCCCGTTCACACAAGCAGTTGTTCCCAACTGCTCTGACTCACACCAGAGGTTAGAAACCTCATACCGATCTTTGTCCTCTCATTGCTTCTACCCTAGAGTGACAACAGAAGTACAAAGATGCAGTTGCAGCTCCAGAGATAATCTGTATACTTAAGGAAAAAGGTATTTTCCCATTTCCTTTTTTTAAAAGCTGTGTGTTCAATAATAGTTTTTAAATGTCTCCCGTACGCAGACTGTATGTTTACTATATCTCCATAGCGAGTGCCTCTGCGGCCTAGCCAGCCAGATCTGTATTCATATATTGATGCAACCGCTGTTAATGGCTCCAGCGTTTAAAGCGCCAGGCGACAGCCAGACCGATCCCCATCCAGCCGTGCCCACATACGCATCCGCTACACACACGCCACAAGCACAAGAACTGGAACTACAGAGGCAGCTATCTCAAAACAGAGATGCTTCACCATCAGAACACTTAAATATCTCTACCATTTGCTCTCTTGCAGCAAGTGGGAGGGACAATAAAAATCTCGTGCCTATAAATTTGACTTCTCGGCGGAGGCCGGGGTGGTGATGCCTGACTGCTGCCGGAACCCGCCAGACCTCAGGACCGTAACTCAACAGACAGCATAACCCCGTCCCGCCTGCGTATCCCCCGCTACAAAAAGCCCCTCTCGGGGACAGCCGTGGCCCCAAGCAGCTCCCGCGCCTGGCAAACTCCCTCTCCCGCGCGGACAGAAATCGCGACCCTGCTCCCACGCAGCACCCGCTGCGGCCGGCCAGGCGGCAGGGGCTCGGTCGCCGGAGCCCGAGGGCCGCGCCCCGCTGAGGTGGCCGACGCACCCTCAGGGACCACCTCTGCCGGCGCTGGCGGGCGCGCAGAGGTAACGGCGACGGTCGCCGCGCAGCGCCGCGTCTCCTCACCTGGAACAGGGCCGAGGAGTCGGCGTCGGCTGCTTGGGGCGGCACGGCGAGTCTTTGCGGAGCCCGGCTCCCCCGGCCACCCTGGAGGATGGCCTGCGCGGTGCAGGGAGGGACGACACAGGGCTAGAGCGGCGCCCCCCGGCCCAGCCTCTGGCCCAGCCTCTGGCCCAGCCTCCGCCCCATGGCGTGCGGCGCGGTCTCTATGGCGACTGCAGTGCCGGGACGGCGCCGGCCCTCCCGCGGGGAGGGATAACGGCTGCGCGCAGAGCAGAGGGGCGCTCAGGGGGCTACGGAGACGCCCGGGGCCCTCCCCAAAGCGGGTAACTCCCTCACGGCCGCCGCCATCCCTGCGGCAGTCCCGGCCGGAGCCCGGCCGCGCTCACCCGCGCCGCCACCTCGCTCTCTCGCCCTTCCTCAGCCGCGGCGCCGCCGAGCCCGCTGTCCTCCAGGGCGCCGCCCGCACCCCTTTTTTCGGAACGGTGATTGGGCCACCGCGGAGATTCCTCCCAGGCGATTGGCTGCTAACGTGATCAATTAGGGCACCGGAGGCGGGCGTACTTGGAAGCGCCTGTGGGTGCGGGGTTGGTTGAGAGCCGGCAAGCCCCGCTACCAGCTACCGGTCACTGCCACTCCTGCTCAGCCCCGCGGCCGAGGTGCGTGCTGGGCGCTGTAGTCCCCCGCCGCGGGGGCGGTGGAGCAGGCGCTCGGGTGCCCCACCTAACCGTTTCCCAACGAGGATCCCGTGACGCGAATTGAGATAGTCCTGCGGGCCTGGCCGTCGACGTCGCAGCGTCTGTTCTGCTCCGTCGGGGAGCTGCGTCTTCGCTGCGGTACCAGCCTCCGCCTCACAAGCCCCGGCTCGGGTACCCCCGGGCCTCGTCGGTATACCCGTCCGCACCTTGAGCGGGCATCCCGGAGCCTGCTGGGGCTCGGGCAGTTGCCGTGCTTCCGCCGTGCCGCGGCGGGGTGAAAGGGCTGAGGAAAGAGGGGTTCAGGCGGGGAGGCCGGCCCTTCGCGTCGCCTAGGGGACGAATATCCGCTGCAGGGGCAAACGCTGCCGTTAAGATGCATCAGGGTTGTCGTCACCCGTGGACTCCACGCTGTCGCACCTGGTAACGGCTGGCGTATCCTGCACATAGGCCAGTGAGCCCTTCGGTGGAAAAGGCTTCAGCTCTCACCGAGGTCACCTCATTGCAGCCAAGACATCCCAGCCTCCTGAGGCAATGGAGCCGGCGTGCCACCGCCCGACAGCCGATGGCAGCGTTTGCAGGCCATGGTGTCAACCCGCAGGTTGGATCCGTCTGGCAGACCAGCAGCTAGGAGAGACCTGTTCTGTAGGAAGGACACATCTACTGTGCCCGCAGCAGCGCGTATGAGCTGTGCAAACACAATGCAGCCTTAGTCTCCTGTGAAGATTTCTTTTAAAAAAGGAAAAGCTTTTATTTCCCTACTGTCAGGCAAATGAGATGATGACTGTGAATAATGTAAGCCCTTTCTTCATTTATCACAAGGAGATCATAGTCAAAGACTAAGGTTAGAAAACAGTTAATCTTCTATCACTACTTTACTGAGCAGGGAGATCTTAGTGGTTGTAATTTACAAATGAAGTTACCCAGCAGTGAGGGCTGTGAGCCTAACAGCAAGCCCAAAGCGTTGTGCCTGTTCAGTGTCGGCTCCAGCCAGATGCTCCTTCATTCACTGCGTGAATACCTCAAGCAGTGGGTCGCCAGTCCTAGTGGTGTAGAACTGGTGATAAGCATATATACCTCTTTAAAAGAGAGAATGTGTATAAAATATGCCATAATTAACAACTGAAGCAGTTAGTAAGAAATTAGTTTTTTTATGAATGGAAATGAACCACCCTTCCTTGAAAGAAGGTGAGAAATTATGCTTTTTTTTTCTTCTTTTTTGTTTTTTTCCCCCAATTGCCAAATGGAGTTAGGAGTTTTATGTGCCTTCGGTAGACATTTAGCATTTCTCAGGTGGAAAATAGTCTATTAGAGCTACATATTCTTCCAAACCTGTCCTAAAGGCATTGCAAAGGTGATGATTATCCTAGTGTAGGCCGGCTCCTTATACCTACTCTTCCTGTGCACTAAGCAAATTATTTCTTTTTACATTCATGTTAAGGTTGACAGTTACATTTCCTCCTAAATTATAGCTGACGGTAGATGAATGCTCTAACCACCTCTTATTTTAAGTAATGCCAACAAAACTTGCTGTGTGCTAGGTGTAACAGGGAGCTCGTGAATAGGAATCCATCTGTGTGGAGTACTTTATTGTTCCCCAAATAACTGATGTATTGCCTGAGGCATACAATTCTTCAGGAAAATGTTCTGATTCAATTAAAGAGAATGGAAAGGCCTTAACAAACTTGTTTATCTGGTTTGTCTGTTGACCTGTTTATTGTTGCTAATCCAAGAGGGATAGTTTAATCACTCTGTAACTTAACAAGTTAATTCATTGTCCATGCACAGTAGCATGGAAATCGCCTGACCAGTACTTCTCTTAGCACACTCAAAGTCAGCGTGCATACTGCAAGCTTTAAATGACCAGACAGCCTCTCCCCTTCATTATCAGTTATGGTTATATTAATCTGTCAGTTTTCACATTACCACAGACTCTTCACGAGAAGACAAACCTAAATGATTCAAATAAAAGTCAAACAGGGGAATGAAAGGAAAAATAAATAATAAATAAATAAATAAACCCCACTAAACCTGAGTCTTCGGAAAAGGAAAAATCTGTTTCCACTTAAGCACAGGAGGGCTTTACAGAAAAGATCTAATCTTTTTTAATTCACTGCTCCAGAAATATACTAAGTCATCCTTCAAGGTTTTCTGTTCTACTATTTTTGGTTCAGATGCTGGCAAAGGTAACAGATACCACTGTTTCCTCTGTTGGTGCAAACTTGCAGAGTATCTTCATCATGCAAAAAAAATACCAAAACAAAAAACATACCCCCAGTACCCTAACACATTAAAATTTCTATGTAAATCTATGGAATATATAGCTTTTCTGCAGTAGTACAGATACGAGAGGGGGAAAGGGAATGGAAGGGAAAGGGGCAAGGGCAAGGAAGATGCACAGACTTCTCATGTATGCATTTGCAGGAGATGAAAAATTTATTGGCTTGGTTAGTCAGTAAATGAACATCCACCAAATCCCAGAATCTGTTGGAAATAGTAACTACAAATGAATATATAAATTGAGATGGAAACAATGCTCTCCTGAAGAGAAGAAAGGTAAACATCTTTTATAAGCACACATTTGAGGCAAAAGTCACTGAGCAAAAGAAGTATTGACGCAAGATGAGGCAGAGTTTTGTGGATGTTTAAATAGGTGCACAGTTCATAGCGAATGAAAAATCACAGACTTTGAGGCACCTAGTTTGGCCCTTTTTTCCAAGGACTCTAAAACACTCCTGGCCAGTATATGTGAGCCTCTTCCAAAAGTAGTCTGTTGACGGACATCAAGTTTTTTCATGGGCTAGTTCACTATTCTTGCTTAAAGATTTCACCCATTATTTGTCCTATCACCTAAGGAATTTATTCCTTTCCTCTATTACAGAATCATAGACTCATAGATTGGTTAGGGTTGGAAGGGACTTTGAAAGGTCATCTAGTCCAAACTTCCTCTGCAGTAAGCAGAGGCATCCTCAAGTAGATCAGGTTGCCCAAAGCTCTGTTGAGCCTTACCTTGAGTATTTCCAGGGATGGGGCCTCAATCACCTCCCTGGACAACCTGTTCCAGTGTTCCACCATCCTCAAGGTAAAGAACTTGTTCCTAACATCCAATCTAAGTCTGCTCTTCTCTAGTTTGAAGCCATTCCCCCTCATCCTATCACTACAGGCCTTTGCAAACAGCCTGTCTCCATCCTTCTTGTAGATCCCTTTCAGATATTGGAAGGTCATTATTAGGTCTCCCCAGACCCTTCTCTTCTCCAGGCTGAACAACTTCCATTCTCTCAGCCTGTCTTCATAGTAAAGGTGTTCCAACCCCCCATACATTTTCATGGCCCTCCTCTGAACCCACTCCATCAGGTCCATATCCTTCCTATGCTGAGGGCTCCAAAGCTGCATGCAGTACTCCAGATCAGGTCTCACCACAGCAAAATCACCTCTCTTGATCTGCTGGCCACACTTCTTTTGGTGAAGCCCAGGATGCGATTTGCCTTCCGGGCTGCAAGTGCACACTGTCTGCTCATGCCAAGCTTCTCATGCATCAGCACCTCCAAGTCCTTTTCCACAGGGCTGCTTTCTATCAACTCATCCTCCAGCCTGTACTGTTAATGAGGATTGTTTTGACACAGGTTCAGGGCCGTGCACTTGCTCTTGTTGAACCTCATGAGGTTCACATGGGTCCGCCTCTCCAACCTATCCAGGTCCCTCTGGATGACATCCCATCCCTCTGGGTTATCAACAGCACCACTCAGCTTGGTGTCATCTGCAAACCTGCTGATGGTGCACTTGATCCTACTGTCTATATCACTGATAAAAATATTTTAAAATATTAAACGTATTTTAAAATATTAAAAATATTAAACATGCATTAACATATTTTTTAAAAAAATAAATAAACAGCACAGGTACCAGTATGGACCCCTGAGGGACACCACTTGTCACTTTCCATCTGAACTTCAAGCCATCAAGCACCACCCTCTGGGATGCGACCATCCAGACAATTCCTTATCCACTGAACAGTACACCCATTAAATCCCTATCTCTCCAACTTGGTAAGTAGGATGTTGTGGGGTACCATGTCAAAGGCTTGAATACTACTTTCATCTCTCACCATCCATCATCTCTACACTAAGAAAACTGAGATCTCTCAGTTGATATTCATAGATCACAATTTCTAGACACAGAGTGCCAATGAGCATGAAGGTCAGCACTGAATGGACAGAGGGATCTTGGATCTTCTTCAAAAGTGTTCTAAGAGCACTGTGTCTAGGTGCTGGTTTTTGTCAATTGAGAGCTTCAGAACCTTTGTGAGCCTTTTCCGTGTGTGGGTTTGGCTTTTTCATTTGGCTATTTTTTGGTAACTTTTCTTTTGAAAAAATTCTCAGATTCCCTACAAGATGTCCTGGGTAACATCATTCCATTCAAACGGTGTCTAGAGGATAAAAAACAGCATCAACATCAGGTTTGTAATAACATGAGAACAGGGAGACTTCCTGATTGGTATAGGAAGTCTATTCAGGGAGAAAAGTGAGAGTGTATGTCTGACTACTTTGCAGGGGCAGAAAGGTCAGTTGGCAGTACAGTGCAACCAAAGTATTGATAAAGTGATAGAATAGAAAAAGGAAGTTTCACCTCATTATGTAAGGGGAATTGTGTTGGGAGCTCTCATAATGTGTGTAATTCCATTTTGAAAAAAGCTTCCTTATGACTGGCTTCTGATGATACTATGAATAAGGCACAAAAGTGAAAAGCAAGATTGCTGCATAGTCTGATTATTAATAGAGTTGTAAAAATGGATTCAGAAAAAATTTACAGCCAAGGTGGAAGTTTCAGATTACCAACCAATTTAAATACAGGTTCACTTTCCAGCTTTACCACAGACTGCTGGTCTGATTTTAAGATGAATGCACTATTTCTGTGCCTTAGTTTTCCATTTGTAATGACTCACCATGACTCAGGAGTGGATGACTCAGAGGTTATGGACAGCACAGCTCCTATAGATTGAAACCAGAGCCAGCTCGATAGGTACTTGCATGGTGTTTCCTGGAATATAAAGGGAGCCCTGAAGACAAGAGGTACATATGCAGTGCAGTTTATGCAAGTCTGCTATGATTTTCTTTTTCCTTGAGTCTGGTTTTAAACATTTGAAAAAACAAAAATTATAATGCTACTACTTCTGATTCATTTAATCCATTACATTCTTCAGGCAATTAAATGAGCCACAGTTAGAGTATTCCTATTTCCCATGGAACATGGCACAGGAGGTCTACTGGTACAGCTGTAGTACAGTGTATAGCTGTAGTTGTAAAAACATGTAACTGCCATACAGTTTGCAATGAACTTTGTGGCATTCTAATGTATACGCTGGGTTCTTTTCAATTTCTGTATAGCACCACTGCCTCTTACGTTTGATTTTTGGTATTCCCTCTGCTAGCTCTGCAATTCCATAAAAAATTCAAGTGTTATGATTTAACTTTGGTATCTTCATCTAATTAAAACAACAATACTCATCTAGACACTACTATACTTCCTTCCTGCAAGTTCAAAAATGTAACTGGGAGATGAATATTCTGCGAAGGCAACGGTTGCTTCTATTTGCCTAATAACTTACGCCTCTCAGTATCTACCATGCAGTTCACAACTCTACAAATGCCAAAAAAAAAAAAAAAAAAGCAGATGGTCTGGATTCCCTCTTTCATAGCCTCTCCCCATTAATACATATCAGTTAGAATCTCTTCCTGAATATGGACTCTCCCTCTGAACCATTGATGCGTTAAAGGAAGCACAGATAGAACCTGCTTGTGTCAAACTCACTGAGCACCTGCAGTTTTAGTTCATTACTCCAGAATCTCTTATAATTAGTTATTGTTTGCATTAAATACAAGATGAAATGGAAAGGCATCCAAACAGAATGTTCATTTGTGGAAAATAGTAAAATCAGATTTTGCAGCACATGTCATCCCAACTAGCTGTTTAGCTAGGCTAATTCATAATACACCTGCCCTTGCTTCTGGACTTGTATATGAATGATAGTATCATTACAGCTAAGTAATTGGCCAAACATTTATTAAATTTACCTGTTTCAGATCCAAAGGCATAGCTCTGCAATCCCCATTGTTAGCAGAAAAGCATGTGTTTTCTTCCTGCACCACTGGGTGATAGATGGCAGCTCCACCCGTACAGCCACTTCTGCTGCGTTACAAAATGCCACTCTGTCATCACAGTCTTGGTGTCCAGGCTTCCCAGCAGGTCTGTAAGAATGTGCATTATGGTTAGTTAGAGATTGCCATTAAGACAAAACTCATTTCTGGATAATTTTAATACTAAGTTTGCAGTTCTGTTCCAACATGAGATGGAACAGAAGAATACAGAGAACATTGACCTCTAATTGCATTAAGATTGGATCTAAGATAATTCGTACATTGATGCATTCCTGTCCTCCCACTAGTTGTGTCAGTGACCTCTAATCTCTCTAACACAAATAAAAGGAAGCTTCTTACTTTGCGTTGTAGAAAGAATCCTACATACAGCAGCACTGCCATCTTCTGCTGGTTTGCTTTCATGCATGCAAGTGCTGGTATGTTGCAACCAACTAGTAGGTATCAGAAGCAATAATAATTTCTAATACTCGGGGATAACATGCTTCTGGATTTCCATAGATGTGAGGGGTATTCACACGTGAACTTTTTCCAGGCATAGGAAAGAACTTCAGACATTTGTCCAGGATTCCTATTACATCCCAGACAGAAAAAGGACTCAAAAATCCCAGGCAAATGCACATATTTGTGTACTCGTGCTGTCTACAAGGAATGTGTTATACCTGCCGAATGTGCTCTATGTAGAGTTGATCTGTACACAAATGTATACATCTAACAGATCTAATGTATTCCTGTGGCCTCTGTAAGTAAGCGAGTCCAAAGCGTCAAAGATCCAGCTGCACAGGACTAATCCAATGCACTTGGGGTATATTGGGTCATATGCAAGCATTTGTGTGGTCCATATGCAGTAGGTCCAACAGGTCTCAGATGTGTTGCATATACTCTTGATCTGAAGTCTCCCAGAAGTGCTACATATCAGCACATAAGCAAGATAGAAAGCTGGAGGCTCTTCTTCATCTATTTTCTCCCAAAAGGTGAAGGTACTGTAAATTATTTTCTTCTAAACTGATGCTGCTGGCAAAAGGCACACTGAGCCCATATGGCTCCAGGGACCTCCCACACAAAGTGGCTCTGTAGAAGTGCCGTGTAGTACTAGATGATGCATTGTTGGATGGAGTTCTCAGCATAAACACTGGTTCTGAGTTTGATTGTATCAGAAAAACTGAAAAGGGAGAGAATTTCACTGTATAACTTTGTCCCGTTGGGACACAGCCTTGGGGTTTTTCTCCCTGTGGAGGCATGGAGTGACCCTGACAGTTATGAGCCACCTTCTTCCATCCAACAATGTATGAAATGACTTCTAGCAAGTAAGCAAGCCTTAATTGTTTTTCCTTCTTACAATATTGCAGTTAGATATTCCTATCTCTGCTTTACTCAGGACCTTAGTAGACTGAGTTGCATTGATAACTAACCTTTCACCTTCCTCTGTAACACTTGCAGAGAGATGTCTATGAAAGCATGAAATCACAAACAAGGTGATCCCAGAACGCAGAGTTAGAATCACAGTGACATAATGGTATTGGTTCATTGTTCATCATTAGCTGGGAGAGGACAATTTATGCTTCTGAGAATATTCACATGTATTGCAATCCCTGGGGTAGGGTCCCTTGCAGTCAGTAATGTGTGCTCACTGCATTCTCTCTGCTGTGTTGATGTATTGTGGACCATATAGACCAAGCCTGGTCCTGCTTAGTGATTCTAACATCACCACTAACTTGATCAAGCATTGCTGCAGACTCAGCTTGTTGCCTCTTCTGTTGCCAGTTAATCCAGCCATGTCCATGCCACAGATTGCTCCATTCTGGAATCAGAAATGTCAGAGAACAAGATACTTTTGCTTATAGATTGGGATAAACCTTTTAAGAAACTAGAATATAGGTTTCTAATAGATTGCTTTTAAACCTGGAAAACTTCCCAAACCAGAATCTACTGTGAGTCATGCAGGATCATCCAATTGCTCTTGGTTATTTAACTCCTTTCTTGGATACAGCCACAGTCAATACACAGAGGACAGACAATTCCATCCAAAGCAACAAAATACAAAATGATAGGCAAGGCACATAATAGTGAATGTAACTGATGGTTGCCTAAGATAGCTTTTCCCTTTCCCCAAAAAAAACCTAAAAAGCACAGTTTCATTATTCCCATTCTTCTCTGTCTTGGAACCACATTTATTGTTAAGAACAAATTAAGAACTAATGAAGTCATTATCGAGTATTGAAGAACAGTCTCTATTGCTTACTAGTCCAAACCTCTGGGGAGTGAAAAGGTAAAAGAAGCTACTATAAATCCATTTTGTTGGCAAGATCTTAGTTCACACTCAATTGCCTGTTTTGCAGGACTTAACCTGGTGGCATAAGAACCTTGAAATAAATCTCTTAACTACGATTAGAGGTGAAGAAGAGATTAGCATGAGGAGGAGAGCTGAAGTATTTTTTTTTTCCATCTTCATTGGTGAGCCAGTATTAAGACTGAAGAACTACACAGACCTCAAGAAATCAGCACACCAGTCCTCAGGATGCCTGGTCCAGGTATTTTCTCCCCTGCACTCAGCAAGTTACCAGTTTCAAGATCCTGTTCAGTCCTTTGAAGCAGGTTAGTGGTTTCTTTTACACTAAGTCAGAGATAGGAATGTGTATTTAACAGATGTGTGGCAGACTTTAGTGAAACTGGCAAGACAAGATGTTGTTTATGACAAAATTGCAAGCCCAGTGTCCTTGGATAATTTGCATTTAATAAGTAAATGTTATAAACACATAAATAGCTGTGCTATGTCTTGTTCTGTGTATTTAGGGGGACTTGACAGCAAAGGAACAGGTAGGTGGCATCTTGGAAGGAAAAAGCTGTTAGAGGAAGCTGTGCTTGAAGTGCTAGACAAGGAAAGCCTGAGAACAGTATTGATAATATGGGAGAGATTTCCATATTTGCTGGGCTACTTCTGTTGAGAGAAATATTTCTGCCTCTATAGAATAAAATCCAGCTTTCTCTCCTATAGCTGGGGAAAAAAGCAGCATATACACACAAACACTCTTAAGTCTGGAGTGGCTCACATGCAATGGTAAGGTGTGTTTCTGAGAGCTCTGGTAGACATGTTAGTTCTCCTGAACTACCATGAGTGGTTGTGGTTTTACAGTAGCCCACTGCAAATATAACTTGGGAGAAAAACACACACATATATATATACATACATATATATATACATACATATATATATATGTTTCAGAGGAAGAAAGTGATACTTCTAGCTTGTAACTGCACTTCGGTTCTTTCAGCTGGAAGAACTTTCTTCACAGTGCTCAAAAAATGCTACTACGTGGCAGTATGCATGTCATAATACATCTTACGCTAATAAATATAGTCAGTACTTCATTGAATAGTTAAGGAAAGAATAATGTCATTGTCTTCTCATTATCTAAACCAAATTCACTAAACTGTTAGCATAGGAATAAATGACCTGAAGAGAAACATCCATGTAGAAACTGGGAACACAGCAACAGGGTCGTAAGTCATCCTTCTGTTCCAGACTTCATGTATTGCAGGATTCACAGGGAGCACAGTTGTCCCAAAGACCCTTTGCACAACCCCAGGTATATCAGTGAGAGCAAAGGTGCCAACAACCAGCCATTCCCCCCTCTTTCCTCTGACAGTATGACTTGCATAAAATAGCAGCTCTTATACCACTGGAGGATTGTGTTGTAGGCAGCTCTAATAGATGTATGTGAATATTCCATGAAATCTGGTTTTGTAACAACACTAAAACCATACGAGAATTACTGAAGGCAAGGACTCACCAAGAGAGTTGCTCTTCCACATAATACTTTTCATTTTTGTAACTTTAGACATCTGGAAATGGGGAAGGCAGCTAGATCAATACAGCTACAAGAGATTGGCTGTATCCCTGCTTATGAAATCCAGCTTCATATTTCTTCATGGCTACAATATGACAGAAAGTTTCAAATTTGCATCTTCCAAAACCAACAATACCTCTTGAGCAGATGAATTTTAAGTAAAGGTAGAACTTTTTACAACTCTTGTTCAAATGTTAAAGCAAAAGATGTTTGTCAAGTAGGGGATTCTCAGTGATGCTGTAACTGTAAGTGCCTAACAATTTAGAGGCATTTTGCAAATACATACAAGTATGTCACAGAAATGAGCAGTGAGTGATGCTTCCATACATGCTGGCCACTGAACATCAGCTGTGTTTCAGCAGCTAGGAAGTTCCCCACAGATTCTCTCTGTTATGAACTCTGAGACTTGAGTATTGGGGGCAAATAAACCTATTTGCAGTAGCTGTTTATAGCTATTTAAGTTCAAGTCATGAACTGCTTAACTGCTGAAGCAATCAAAGATACTGTCTCCAGGCTAAGCAGGCAGCCTGTCAACTGAACTTGTATGGAGGCTTAACTCTGTGCCAGCAAAGTGTGATCCTTTTAAATGAGGCCTGAAGGACAGCACAAAAGAATGGGGTGAAGAAAGTGCTGTCATTTTATAAATTACTGTTGTCTGGCTTGCCTGTACAGAAGCATCCATCAGTAATTAGTATTTCATGATGATAACTGATATGATTATTACAATATTATCACAATCAGTGTTCTACCATAACTGATAATCAGCCTTAACAATCATTCAAATTAGAGTCCTGTTTTTAAAGTCAGAGAGCTGATGATCTCCACACCGTTGGAAGTAAGGCTGGCAAGGGAAAACACTGTGCATTTCACACTCTGTTCAGTGTATTATACAAAAGACAGACACAAATGGTTCTGAGGGGAATTAATGTCCTCTGTAAATGGAGGAGAAAGTAAACACTACACGAACAACTTAGATCTCTTTGGCATTAGAATGCTTTACTGTTCAAATGCATGAAGATATTTAACCATACTCTAATCTGAATGGAACAACCTATTCCCTGCCTGTGCTGTGATAGCACCAGTTTCATCCAACAAATGCAGATAAAGACACTGGGATGCCCCTACATTTTAAAACTGTACTCTACAACAATCTGCTTACCTGGTGTTAAGCTCCATTGCAGTGTGGATCATTCAGTGGCTAGGTGCAGCCCTTCTCCCTTTACAGCTTGTCTGCAGGTGGATTTCATGCTGTTTTAGGTGGCTGGTTCTAGTTAGATGAAGTGAAGTGGTACAGTCAACTAGCTTAACAAATACTGTTTGAGAATAATGCTGCTTATACTTCTCTATTTCCCCAAATTTATAGGATTGTGTTTTACTGTTTAAAAATCCCACCGTAATAGTAGCATCAGATGGCTGTATAATCATATAAATACATAGTTGTATCACATAAAATCATTGTAATTAAAACTACTGGATTAGTACATGGCCAGTAAAGAAGTACGTGGGAAGTAAAGAAACAACTCCATATATCCCACACATGGTGAGGAAAGGCAACCACAAACCATTGGAAGCACTGAAGAAGGGTAAAAGTTAACAGTCTGATCCCAGGTTCTAAATCCATATCATGTACAAGAAAACCACATTGCCTCCAGCTCCACCAGGTTTTAGATCTTAGGTGTTACTAGCAGCTTTCTGATTGTGGTGTAACTGGAAAGGTGCAATGGTGAAGTTGTTAGTAGCACTGCAGAGAAGCGAGATTAAAAGTGCTGGAAAAGATCACAGAATCATTCAGGTTGGAAAGGACCTTCAGGATCACCAAGTCCAACCTATAACCCTACTCTACAAGGTTCACCCTAAACCATATCCCTAAGCACCGCATCCAAACAACTTTTAAACACATCCAAGGTTGGTGACTCAATCACCTCCCTGGACAGCCAATTCAAATGCCTGACAACTCTTTCACTCTTTCTGTGAACAAATGTTTCCTAATACCTGGTCTAAACCTCCCCACTCACAGCTTGAGGCCATCACCTCTTATTCTATCACTATTCACCATGAGGAGAGACCAGCATCAGCCTCTCCACAATATCCTTTCAGGTAGCTGTAGACAGCAATGAGGTCTCCCCTCAGCCTCCTCTTTTTCAAACTAAAGAGCTCCAGCTCCTTCAGTTGCTCCTTATAAGATTTATTCTCTAGGCCCTAAGATGATATCTTACACTCAGTAACAGTCAGGGGGGAAAAATGACAGACCTTGAAACACAGAAGCCTTCCTTCAGCTGTGAAACTCTAAAATAACAGATTTGAAACTCATGGTTGGGGGGGCCTGTCTGAACATATTTTATGGCTATCGTTGTGATTTACGGAGAGAAAAGTAAGAGTTACAAATTATTGAACACTAGTAGTTGCCTGTAATTTTTGAAATGGTTCACCTTTGAAAAAAGTATTGTGGTGTTCCTTGGGCTTCTTCAGTCTTATTCAGACAGGAGAATGTAAGCTGCTCCAGTGGGTGGTGAAGAAATCAAGGTTATTGCAGAAAGTGCAACCAGGAATGAAGTTTAGGATTCTGATGGGAATATGGAGGACCTTGACAGAAAAGCAGTTGACAAGGTGATAGGAGAAATGGAATAAGGTGTGATTGTCAGTTCTCAGGACAAAGGGAGAGAACAAGCAAATTTAGCTGCAGGAACAGTGGCCAAAGTAACAGCAATTCCTTACAGATTAAATAGGCCCCCTTTAATGCCTCATATTATTCTAAAACCTGTTTTGTAATTGAAAAACAATCAGAAAGAAAAGGGAGCAAATCAGGTAGAGAAAGAAATACAGCATCTTAAATTACTGATTTTATTCTTAGGGTGTGAAGATGTTCTGCTTAATTTTGTAGGATGATACATTACTTCCTATAAAAATGGTAATGTTTCTATGCCAGATCAAGTGGTGGAGGATGGTTTGTTCACCAGTAATAAGTACATTCCATAAAATCTTCTAGAAAACCACTGGTGTCATTGATAGTTTAACTCTCTGTGGAACATTTTATGTCTGTGGATAGCCATGGTCAACACCACCTGCAGTTTTAGCCAGAGTGATCATATCTTTGTAGTAAAAGAGTAGGAACAAAACTGCTTTTTGCTTTAGCAAAATCATGTTTTACTGGTTAGATATTACATAATCAATGAAATGACTAAAAATACCCATAGGATACTGTGTTTCTGGTGCTAGTTTCATGGAAAGAAGGCTTATGTTCTTATGCTGTCTGTATCTGCTTGTTTGCCCTGCTTCTTCAACTTTTGACTACATATCTGACCACGACACAGTAATCTAAGAATGACAAATCCCTAGAATCACCAAGAAAGTAGAGGCAATAAGCAGGTGGAAAAGGAATCATAAGTCTTCTGGAGGGAAAAGCAGCAGACCAGCTCTCTTCTAGACTTCAGAAAACCTGCAGAGAAAATTGCTCTTGACAAAAATCCACAGCAACCCAGAGTTCCCTGGTTCTGCTGTTGACTTGTTTCATTGTTTTGGGTTTTGTTTTTTGGGTTTTTTTTAAGTCTTGTTTTAAAAAGTGATTTATGTCGTAGGAAATTTAAACAATACATTTCGCTGGGGGACTCCCCTGGCAGGAGTGCATGAGGCTGTACAGGAAGTTTTCTGTAGTCTCTATAAATACCCAGCCGAACAGACAGTAATCTCTCTCTCTCTCTCCTTCAGATCTCTACTGCATGCCTTGGATACATGCTCCTAATCAGCTTACAAGCTTTCCTTGACCTACGCTTCTTTACCTAATGCTGATCTGACTATGGCTGTCCTCAAAGTAAAATTCACCAAAACTAAGAGGGACAAACTGGCCCAGATCTTATGGATCCTCAACTGGGTTTCCGTAGTGAGCGGAGTCATTCTCTTCAGTCTCGGCCTCTTTCTGAAAATAGAGATCAAGAAGCGCAACGAAGTGATGGCAAAAGGGGACATTAACTCCGTCCCCAACATGCTGATCTCTGTAGGGGTCATAGCATGTATCATCAACTTTCTGGGTGGCAAAATCTGCTATGACTGCTCAGATGCCAACAAGTTCTCTCGATGGAAACTAGTTATGCTCCCATACATCGTATGTACCTTCTGCTTTACCTTCTCCATACTGGTGGGTGCTCTCATGTGTTATACCATGAGGAACGAGCTGGAAGAATCTCTCTATCTAGGACTGAGGGATGCTATTAAGTTCTACAAGGACACAGACATACCTGGACGATGTTTCTTAAAGAAAACAGTGGATATGTTACAAATTGGATTTCGATGCTGTGGAAACAATGGCTTTAGGGACTGGTTTGAGATTCAGTGGGTATCTGCTCGGTATCTGAATATGGCTTCCAAGGAAGTTGTGGAGTAAGTATTTACTAGTCATAACAAAAATTCTAGGAGAAAAACCTGTTCATGAGGGCAAAGCAGTTACTAGTTTTTTACTGGACTTTTGTCTCTTAATCAAAAAAATGTACAATGAACACATTACTCACAAAATACGCTAACTACATTGACAAAGTTTGCCTGTTGTTAACTTTTTAGGGATAGTAAAGAAAGAAAAGATGTATCTTTCATTTTTCACTGTGGTGAATTAAATCAGACCATAATGGAGAGAAAAAAAAGGGTTGTACTATCAGTCAATCCTAAACACTGAAAGATCTTTCTCCTTCAAAATATTGGACTCGATGAACTCTGTTTCAAATCTGTATGTTCACGTGTGATAAAAATGTAAACATGATGCACACTGGATAAAAAAAGGAGGAGGAAAACACAGGAAATTTGCCTAGGTTTTTTTGATGGTTGCTTCACATGATGTAGCAATTGTTAAATTAGGTGCTCCAGAAGAAAATTCTGGTAATTATTACAAGACAACAGTAAAGGCAACAATGAGAAAAATTTAAGTAGCCAATCCGATATGTTGTAATTCTTCTACAGCTGAACAGAAGTCTTGGCTGCCAAAAGCATGGTAGCTGTATATTTCTAGGACAGAAAAACATAAAGCTTGACTGGCATTTATCAAGTGTTGGTTGCCCAAAAATCAGTGACAGTGAAGCCAGAGGAAGGGAGGCCAAAGATCTTATTTTCACAGACTTTGCAGCTTCAAACTGCCATCTAGCAAAGCATTATCTACAGAGATGCAAATATACCAGGGCATAGGACCTAGGTGAATATAAGTAAGAGAGTGTTGGCTTGTGTAAGGCATAGAAATAAAGCAAGCTTTAGAACTAGAATCACAGAATCATGGAATGGTAAGGTTGGAAGGAGACCTCAACGATCATCTAGTTCCAACCCCCTGCCCTAGACAGGGACACCTCCCACTAGTACAGGTTACTCCAGGCCTCGTCCAACCTGGCCTTGAACCCCTCCAGGGAGGGAGCATCCACAACCTCCCTGGGCAACCTGTTCCAGTGCCTCACCACCCTCACTCTAAAGAACTTCCTCCTAACATCCAGTCTAAATCTTCCCTCTGCCAGTTTAAACCCATTGCCCCTTGTCCTGTCATTGCAAGACCTTGTAAATAGTCCCTCCTCAGCCTTCCTGCAGGCCCCCTTCAGATACTGGAAGGCTACTAGTGTTCTCAAAAGAAAAAGCAACAGTGACACAAAGCAGACTGACCAAGAGGTGTTTTAAATCCTAGTTATACACTGAACAGTGGCATGACAACAGAGATGGTCCACAGGAACTCAAGAGTAATATCTTATTGTGAGGACAATAGTAAAATATACTGCCTTTTATCTCTGAGACATACGCAGAACAGTAATGCTTTACCCAGGGTCTCAGCAGAATTCTGTTTCTTCTGCAGGGTCACCTGTGCTCTGCTCTGCCATTGTTTTGCAAATACACTGACAGTTAATTTTTGCCCCACTGAGGCAGAATATGCCAGTGAAATGTGTATAAGGGAAGTAATTACACTGCAGATTTTTTGTTTTTACTATATATAAATTGGATAATTCCATCTTGATTGCTAGAACCCAAGTTGGTGCTGTATAACCAAATCATTCTGTGATTTCCAAAACCTGGTGGTGAAACATTTGATATGAAATTGTTGGAAGCAAAGTCCAGCTGGTAATGCTCCAAAAGGATGGAGAAGGAACCAAGTATTTTTCTTGTTTTCATCTTGTACTGTATACCAGTTAGTACTTGGTAGACTAAGAGGCAAAGCAGGTGAGAACTGACATACCATCAAACTCAGATGTAACCTTTGCAAAACTGAACTTTTCACTTTCCTTCATAATCCTCTTCCCTCCCTTGTCTTCTCTATCTCCATTGTCCACACTACAATGTGACAAGAAATGGAGTCAATAGGAGAATTAGGAGGATGAGGCAGGTTACAGAAGTACAACTCTATCATCTCTTTTTACAGTCTCAGAAACATGCTTTGCTTTACATTACCATAACAACTTTGAATTGCAAGAACAAATGGCAGCAAATGTCTCACTGTCCAGTTACTGAGGTCTTCCCTTCGAACTCTCTGTCCTGGTGAGGCCACATCTGGATTACCGTATTCAGTTTTGGGCCCCCCAGTTCAAGAGGGACATGGAACTGCTTGAGAGCATCTCAGTGCAGAGCCACAAAGACGATTAAGGAAATGGAACATCTCTCTTATGAGGAGAGACTGAGGGAGCTGGGGCTCTGCTGCTTGGAGAAGAGAAGACTGAGAGGTGACCTCATCAATGTTTATAAATACGTAAAGAGTGAGTGCCAGGAGGCTGGAGCCAGGCTCTGCTTGGTGATGCCCAATGACAGGACAAGGGACAACAGATGGAAGTTGAGGCATAGGAAGTTTCATTTAAACATGAGGAAGATTTTTTTTCACTGTGAGGGTGACAGAACATTGGACCAGGCTGCCCAGAGGGGTTGTGGCATCTCCCTCTCTGGAGATATTCAAGGCCTGCCTGAACACCACGTTCCTGTGTGATCTGATATAGGTGGTCCTGCTCTGGCAAGGAGGTTGGACTAGATGATCTTTTGAGGTCTCTTCCAGCCCCTGACATTCTATGATTCTATGAACAGTACCAAGATAGATCATTCTTTAATTTGCTACTAGTAAAGGAAACAACAGCAAAGGGACACAACTCAAGTCTGCAAACTGCTGTTGTTGGCAGTAGGAAGAAGATTCCTCTTTATAACGTGTGGCAGGAAATTTAAAATAAAGTGATGCTTGGGATCAAAAGAAAAGCTTAAAACCTAGTTTAAGAGGGTGCATTTTAACCATTTTAAGAGAGCGCATTTTAGCCATTTTAGATGGTGCACTATATTTAGGTCATGTCACTGAAATATACAGGACATTTTGCTGGCCCAAGGAAAAGTTTCCCTTTCACAATCTGCCAGCCCTCCTCTCCTCCCTCTGTGAGGTTTCTTTCTTATCCCACATTTGAGCTTTTCACTTGTATCTCTATGTCTTCTCTTCCTTTTTTTTTTTGTCCCAGTGAATAGTTTTGCCTATGCCTATTACACTGCTTGCACAATTAAGTCTCATTTTTGTGGATTATTTGGGTACTTTTGCACTGGCTTTGTTCTGCTGACATTTACCAGGAATATGATGGCCAAAACCTGAAGAGCTAGACTTCAAAATGGAGAAGAAATCATACCTCACCCACTCCTACATAGGAATTAGCAAAGGAGGTTCCTCACTTACTTAAGACCTTTCAGGAGGATATTAATGACAGAATGTTAAATAAAAACAATGTACACCATCCACCACCACCTCCCCCCAAAAAAACCCCACCAAACCCAAACAACTCCAAACTAGAAAGAAATAAAGAGGTTGTATTTATCAGGTCCACAATAATAAAGGCAATTATTCTGCCATGCCAGCGCAGCCACAAACACTGAAATTCAAGCAGCTTACATCTCTTTTGAGGGATACATTTAAGTCGCAAAATGCCAGAACACTGGACTGCAGAGCTGCTTGCCTTGTTCACCTGAAGAGCTTCTTGTGATAACTTCCTTCCCTTTAATTTGGATCATCTGTAGTGGAACAGGAAAATAGGATTTGTATTAAATGAAGATAAGTTTTGGAAAATATTAAGAATTCTACTATGGGAAAATGGTTAAAGCTGAATATCTAAGCGAAAATTGTCTTCCCTTACTAAGGCCAAAGGGCATGGGCTTCACTAGAACAGTTCTCACCTGTGGGGCTGTCTCAGGAAATAAGCATGACAACAGATACATTCTTAGAGGCTGCTTTCTCAAAGTGAGACAGCATCTCTCATCTTACATACTCTACTGTTTCTGGAAAATGTGTTTTTCTGATGTGCCTGCTTGGAAACACAAGTCCTCACAAGGATGCACTGGCTAAATGCAGGAAATAGAGGGAAACTGAACATCAAGAATTCATGTAACTGTTTTAGAAATTATTGATTAATCTGAGACTGTATTCTCTTTCCATCCTATGACTTTTTTTTTCTCCCTCATATTTATCTTTCTTCTTTACCTACCTATTTTTCTCCTGATTTCATAGTGGAAGGAAAGGACTAATTTTTAGCAATAAATGCAAACAGTTTCAAAAGTTACAGAAAGTACAGTTACAAGAAGAAGAAACTCCTTTGTCAATTAATCTTGAAACACGCGAACCAGCCATTGCACATGGGTACAATGATGAAACATGGATGGAGTTTCCAGTGACTTCTGTGGCATGCAAAACTGTTCTTGTACTAAGTTCTCTTTTAAGGAGTGCTTATGTTGAAAATCAGTTCAGAAGTTGTGAAATGCAAGATTTCTAGGGCCATAATTCCATTAGAGATCTGCCAGAACATACAAGTTCAGAAACTATCTTTGGTACTTGCAGAGAAAAGATACCTGAAAAGGCACAGCTCCATGAACACTGAATCCACACCTTGAACATGCAGTACCAAGCGCAACATGAGATACTGTGCTGGTATCACACAGAGCAAATCAGAAATTTCTTTTTCCTGCACTAACCAACTTTTCAAGTTGAAAAGCTATTCCCATTTTTCTTTGTTATGTTGAGGAGGCCTACATCACAGCAAACGTGCATTATAGGCTTTTCATAAAAAAAATCACACTCTCTGCTGCTGATACCAGACTGGTGACACCTAACCTTTCTGTCCTGCTGCAGCCGTCTGAAGAGCAACGTTGATGGGAAGTTTTTGGTGGATGGAGTACCCTTCAGCTGCTGCAACCCAAGCTCCCCACGACCCTGTATCCAGTACCAGCTGACAAACAACAGTGCTCACTACAACTATGACTTTCTGACAGAGGAGCTCAATATCTGGATGAGGGGGTGCAGAGAGGCCCTGCTGGATTACTACACAGCTATTATGCGATCCATTGGTATTACAGCACTGCTTATTTGGTTGTTTGAGGTAAGTCTGAGAAAAGTGGTCTGTGTCAGAATAACCAGAGTTTTCCTGCTCTCCAGCAGGGCCTCAGTATCTAATATAAAGTCCATAAGCATGTTAAGAATGTTGCAGGGCTTCCTTCAGCACAGACAATTTTTAAAGTCCCCAGAGCAGAAGCAAGTCTCATTGAAGATGAGAACTATTAGAAACAATGTACAGAATTCCATATATTTACAGAGATTTTTCAACAGGATACAGGATGATACATGCAGTGACACCACTGCAAAGAAATTGGGTGAGAAGGCCTGAGGCTTGGTTTAAGTCAGTTTTAACAAAGAATATATGCAATGTGAGCAGGCCTTTGGCTGAGTTTGTTAATTTCATTTACAGTAAAAATTAAGCTTAAGTATGAATATCTGAAAGCCTCTTTTTTACATTATTATTGCTTCCCCATATAGATAGGACTTGCACAAATGGTACACTTTTTAGGTTGGACTGTTTATTAGGCAATATAATAGGCACATCACAGGCAAGCACACACACCTGCAAAGTGGCAGGTTTTCTGGTGGTTGTCTGTGGAGAAAGTTGTCTGGATGTTGTCACCTAAAGGTACAGGACCCTCCAATGGCATAGACTAAAATACAGTTCTCTTCCTTTTAAAATAAGTTTTAGTTTTCACATTGTTGTTCTACTGCATAATTACCACCACTGTAGTTAAAGGAATTGACAACAATCCTCAAGCAGTGCTAGATAGGCTGGTAGTGCCAGAAACAGCAAGCCTTTGGCAGCACATAAAAGATCTGTGAGCTGTCTCTCTATACACCCTTAATCATTGACAAGCTGGGCATGCTGATCTCCATTCCAAAAGGATTATCAAAGTGGGGTTTCCTCCTATGCTTATACTTCAGCCTCTACTATAGAATCACAGAATCATTAAAGTTGGAAAAGACCTCTAAAATCATCAAGTCCAACTGTCACCTATAGGCCATCCATCTTCATCTTAATACATGTAGGACACATAGGGCTTACATATGAATGATTAAACTCCTTGGAGGAAATTTCAATGTAATCAAAGTCAGTGTGAAAAAAACCCCACAGACTACAATTTATTTCTTTTTCCAATGACTGATGGTTCCATTAATTGATCATCCATTCTACATCAATTAGTTGTAGTCTCTGAGGCTGCAGTGTTTCCATGTAATTCTAGGTATTTATGTGCTAATAACATGCAAGTGGGAATGCTGCCTGAAGAATGGAGAGAGAATCAATTTTTCACTGCTGTTTTTCTTTCTGAAAAAATTAATTAACTGGGGGAGAGCAGTTACCTATATTGCTGGGATAAAGAATTTTTCTGCCTTATTCAATATTCATTACTAGGCCTGTAAATACACAAGTCAGATATCTGACTTAGTGGTAGGACTGAGGCTGTAATTTAAACCCTGTTTAACCCTTAACTGTTTCTCACAGCTCTCTGTACTCATTGGCGTGCGGTACCTACAAACAGCAATGAAGAATGTCCTTCTGCTAGGAGATTTGGAGGGTGAATCAGATGGTTGGTTATTAGAAAACAGCTTTGTGGAAACTGCCAAATACAACATCAACATCATTAAGAACCTCGGCAAAGCCAACCAGATATCCACTGTCTCAGGGATGAATGACCCCAACATTGATGTCCAAAACACAAACTGTAGCAAAAACAATATTACAACAAAATCCATCCCAGCAGGTAGCTAGTTAAGTTTTCAAAGAAATGACATCACAAGTGTAGCTTGAACATACTACAGTTTTGCAGTTACCAGATCTTTCACTGGTGGGGGAAAAAAAAAAAGAAGTAGGAAAACTAGTAAGAGAATTGAAGAAACCACAGACTGGATGAATTGGTTGTGGCAATTAANGTCCAACTAAATAACATGTCCAGTTGCCATATATATATGCTGGGGCGATTTGCTCTTCCCTATTCAAGCCTGTGGGGGTGGGGGAAGGAACTTCGTGCCTACTTCTTTCCACATTCCAAACCCCTGGAGCCAGAGGTGTGTTGGGGTGAGTAAAACAGTTTTGCGCCCCATTCAAACCTCCAGTGGGGCAGGGACTTGGGTGTGCTCTGCCACACTGGGGACAGCTCCAAAAATGATGATAACTTCTTTTGGCTGGATGTATTCTTATTCACTCTTGTGAAATCCCTGATTTTCAGCACTGCAAAAACAAGCTTCTGGAATTTCTCTCATCTTCTCTCCATTGTTTGCTTACTTCTATCATAATGTGAATACATATCAGAATAATCATCATGCACAAGCAAATGTTCCAGGTAGGATGGATCTACTTCTACTAAACATACAGGTTGGTCTGCTACCCACCGAGACAGTTTGTCATTACTGTCATCTTTAGAAATCTTGAGCAGCAGGGCAATCCCAAAATAAGTTTTTGCACCACAAGGAAACAAGATTAGAACTGTGAAATTAAAACTCTCTTAGTCTGAGTTAGGACAGGTGAAATTTTAGCTCAGTTAGCTGCAGCCCTTCTAAAATAACCTTGTTAGGTTAAATTGAGTTGAGGACAATGAATGTTAAGGTAATATATTTAACTTCCTCCCCCCCCCCCAAACAGTCTGAAGTATCTCTTCTTTTTACCCCCTCTATGATGCAGCAAAAGTCAGCTACCACACCTCCCTGAAAGTCAATGGCTACTGCTGAAAAGAGTTCATTGCTCAAGAAAAGTAATTGACACCACATGCTGGGATAGCTCAAGTTTAAAAACATGCAGATGCTTCCCACAAAACAAATACTGATGATCCTAGGTACATAAAAGCCCCTATTTTCAAAAGTACTTACCTAGATCCAGAGGCTGAAAGATAGGGATTATCTGCAAACAATAAAGGCAAAGCCAGACTGACAGATCTTCCATCAGGTTCCTAGCGAAGTGCGCAGGAACTTTGTCAACGCATGGAGTGAAAGCCGCCTACCTCTGAGACATTCTTAGTTACAGGATACCCTACAACCATAAAATCATCATGAATAGTAAGCAGGAAAAAGGTACCAAAATAGAAATGAGGATAACAGACCAAATAAAACATCATATTTGTTACTGTTGTGAATAATAACATTGTTTGAATGTAACTTCAGACAGCTTGTCCATTCTCTGTGTATTACCAAGTACAAGTTAAATCACTGGGATATTCAAAGCAGAGCTATTCCTACTTTTGAAATTACGTGAAAGTAATGGTAAAAATTCCTTTACCTGTCTAAACAATGTTGTTTCGTATAACACTAGTGTCAGGAAGAATTATATTGTAAGAATATATTGTAAAAAAAGTGTGTGATGGAAAAGTCTGACCGGTAATTCAAGCAGGCTTCTATGCATGACCATAATTTCAAACACAATTGCTTCCTTGCTTAGAATTTTAGGCCTCTACTTAAATATGTTAAAAATGCAAACAGAGAGATAAGGTCTGTCTGCAATAGTAGCCTGTAGCAGATGTTTTGGAAAAAGCATGTAAGAGGCAAAAACATTTAGAGAGTAGTTCTTTCCCTGACAAAGCCTCCCACCTTCCTCCAAGGAGCAGCTGTTAGGGACTTGGTAAGACCAAGAGAGTATTTGTATCACTATGTTTCAATAAAGGTCAGAGGGTATTTTTTTTCTATGAATTTGCACACTTTAAAAAAAACAAACAAACAAAAAAAAAATCAAGCTTTTCATATCCAAAACACATACAGCAATGAACTTCAGATTTTAAATGTCTCACTACTCAAGTCTGCATTGTTTGGAAGAAAATATTTGTCTTTGCTTGTTTAATATCTGACAGTTTATTTGGGTATCTTCTATTTCTTTCTGTAAGATGTAGCTGATGGTCATTCATGCTACTAAAATCCTCTGTATAAGTTTTTCATGGTCCTGTCTTCCCATGTTGAAGAAGTTGCTATTTACTATTTTCTTCTATGGATTTTTTGGGAGAATTTTCTTCACTATTCGCTATTTTTAAATGAACAACACTGTAGAGCTGAAGGCATCGTGAACTAAACAGGTCTTCTGATCTTCTAAGAACTCCTGTAATTGACTGCTTGTTTCTGAGCATTAAGATAACACTTTCACAGAACTATCCAGAAATATACTAACAAAAGCTTTGATATCAATGTATCTGGGGGTGCAGATCCACGGCAGCTCTACAGGAGCCAGCAGTATGTCCTAGCAACCAAGAGGACAAACCTCAGCCCGAAGTGCATCACACACAGCATGACCACCCAGTCAGAAGGAGTATGATTATCTCTGTATTCAGATTACTGCTTGAGTGCTCTGCGCAGTTCTGGACCCCACAATTAAAGGATGCAAAGGTCCCTTAATGTGTCCAGGAGAGCAACAAACTTGGTGAAAGGGCTGGAAGGATTGTCCTGTGAGGAGTGGCTGAGAAATTAGGGCTTAGAAAGAGGGTGAGGGGCAAGCTCCTTGCTCTCTACAGCTTCCTGAGGGGAAGTGGAGAGCAAGGTGCTGAGCTTTACATCCTCAGGTTCAGTGACAGATCGTGTGGGAACGGTTCCAAGCTGCAACAGAAGAGGTTTAAACTGGATGTTAGGAATACTGAAGTTGAGAGATTAGGGAGAAAGACAGTTGTGTGCTGCAAATCAGTCAGACTTCGCAACAGAATATGATCTTCAAAAAAAATTTTGTTTTTCCAGAGGAGCATGCAAAGCACAAACTGCATCAGTCTGTACCAATCACTTCCTTAACACATATAGGCACGTTTGGAAAAACAATTGGGTTTTAAATTGTTGAATAACCAAAGGTGCAAGATAATCAGAAGTAACGTGGAGAGAATCAGGAATTAGTTACATAGATTTGTTTCATTTGGAAAAATTTAATCAACAGAACTAATAATATGCAAATTTAAAAAAATAAAAATTGAAGTGAGGAAGTTTAGCATGAAGAAAATGGCTGTAAACCAGGATATAAGAGCACAACTATTTATTTATTAAAAAGCTGGCATCTCACTCCACAGTAGTCAAGATATTTGAATAAATGCTATCTTCTTTGCTTTGTATATATTAGTTTCCTCGGACAGTGGAACTGCACTCTGCTTACCTAGCTTGCTTTAGAGCAGCTGTCACAATAGTTTGTGTTTCCTTGAGTATTTGACATTACACTGGATCAAAAACACAAACTCAAGGATGGAGCCTGTGCTGCTACCTAATTCTCTGTAATATATAAAGACAAAGATGGCTTTAGCAAGCCAAGCCTTTAAGCCAGAGCATCTGCTCAGATACAGAAATAAATACGATTTGGGGGATGCTCCTTATCCTATTTGTTATTAATGCTTAATCCAGTCAGAATTACTAAGTTTTTGCAATGGCAACTTCCAGGCTCAGCAACTCCCTTATGCCTAAAAATATCATCTTTATGAACTTCTCCATTAAAATGTTTCAGGTTTGTTAGGGTTTTTTAATGTTCAGTTTCTGCCGAAGGCACTGTGGCAGCTCCTATAGAAATTGCAAGTGTGATGCTCTTCCTTTAAAGATTTCTGATTACCACTAAACACACTGGCACTATTCTGATCATAAAGAAATTTATAAGAAATATACAAATACAGCACATTTAATTTGCATTTTAAAAATATGAACACAGCACATTCCCTTGGAAGCTAGAATAATCTCCCTGCTGCAGACAGATCATTCTTCACTGCATGCCACCATACAGTTCTCTACAACAAGATTAGGGATATTTAAACCCTTATAAATGACTTGGTACACCTGTGCTCTTTATTAGTTTCCCACAACAGGCTCTGTGTACAGTACTGTCTAGTTTAGCAAAGATCCATGAAGAAGGGCTGATGCTCACAGAACACAGGTGGAGCAGACCCTCACATTAATGGATTGATCCTGTAAATCAGTTGGAGGCTGCATGGAGTGTGCAAATGGAATTGCTCAGTGGAGTTCTGTCTAAGTTTGAATTGGAAAAATCAGTTTTCCTCAATGGCATCTGCAGTATCATGGGATTGAGACATATTGCTCATTTGCCACCTTTAGTAGAGGTCAGTATGATTTACCAAGAAAAATGGAATGAAAGAAGACTGGAAGGTTTTTTTCATCATCAAGTATTTCTCAGGCTGCCATAGTACCTTCCAGATAACCTTCAAGCAGAAACTCTGGTATGCTGATATGATCTCTCTCTCTCCAAGCATTAGACTGTATCTCAATACTTGTACTCAAGAGTCTGTCACATTTCAGGCACTATTAAGAGGAAGGGAACAAGGTTCTGCAGTCTGCTGAAAGACTAACCACAGACCTTCACAAGTATAGTGAGGACTGGGGAAATCCAGTCCCCACTACCTGCTTCAGGACAGTTCACTGAGGCTCACTGACTCGCATATGAAGCCCAGAAACCTCTTATGTCTGTTGTTTGACAGTCTAATTGAATGTCACAAACTACACTCCTTTTTTTGACACTGATCTTATGAATGATAGTCACAGAAAGAAAAAGAAAACTCGGGGACAGTTCTAATGTTTCATGTTTAATTTTATATCTGGTCTCCTCTTACTCACCATTACAGGAAACAATGTATAAAGTCCCTTTGAATTTCAGTTTGCCCTCTCCTTCAAGCACATTTCCTTTTCACAGATGCTCTTTCATTTACACTTTTGACCATACTGAATGTTTAGAGAAATGTAGCTAGGATAGGAAATAACTGAGTTTGATGACTTGCACAGGACTGAATTTTCATTATTACCCATTGCCTTTCTGTACTGAGTCCAAAATTTACCCTACCTGCAAAACACAGATAAGAAAAAAATAAAACACATTGTGCCACAGAAATTGAAGAGTTTTCATTTTTTAGGAAAGTATCTTTGAAGGTCAAGTAATAGGTTAAGAGAATCTAAGTAACTTAGATACTGCATCATGAATCCCAGTAGTTGACAATGGAGACTGTCTAGAAATTAAAGTGTATTTCAACCATAAAGAGAAGCATACAATGGCTGAAATCCTTCTCTATATAATCTGCACAAGTGTATATTGCACAATGACATTTAGTGGCTTTTCTAATTTTATTCACACCCTCGAATGGACTTCATGTTCTAAAGTACTTTACAACGTTTATGCTAGTAAACCTTGATCTATCTACCTTTATCTCTTCAGGAACTGATTGCTTTCATAGGAATAAGCACAGAGAGCAACACCATTAACACCCAAACTCTTGAAGCTTAATGGTGCCCAAAGCTACATGAAAGGAACAATAAACTGATGCCAGCCAACAGTTTGTTCCTAGATGAAAGGCATAAAAGGTTTCTTGGCTGTTTGCTTAGCTCTGTAATAAAGGACTTGTTTTGTTTTGGTTTTTTTAACTTTTAATCACACAGCACATTAGACCCACACCACAAACTTTCCCTTTCTAGAGGTTAAATTACCTGACAGACAGTACAGCCAGTTCTTTGAGAAGCTACAAAACCAGAATCACTCAAATCAGTTTAAGGATATCTAAATACTACATTCTGTACTTAAGACTTATTTTACTAACTAAGGTACACACTGCAGGAATTCGCACCTGTAAAATACTAGGACAAGTTACAAGTGGAGTATTTCTCTAAATACGTAAAAGTGTGCCACCATCATTAACTAGTAGAATGATGGTATGTACTGCAGGGATAACCAGTATTGTTACCAACCATTTACTAACTCTTCTCTTTTTCCATACAGACACTGATATAATGCTTTTCTAAAACGAACTGTGAAGTGTCAAAGCACCTGCAAATAAAAACGGAAATCTATGAGAAGTTACTTTATTCCTTTTTTTTTTTTTAAATATACATATACAAGATATTTTATTTCAAAAGCACAAGAACATTATACAAGTTTCAAATTTACATTTTTGCAATTAAAGATACCAATATGTGCATTATCAAATAACTTCATCTGTCAGCTTGAATAGAACAGAAATCAGTGGCATAAGCATCTTGCGATCACTAAATACAGATTATACTCACAGTGAACAAAACTGCATAGTAGTTTATGAAATGGAAGATGACCACACTAGTCAGTAAATTATATGGGAGCCCATTTGCTAAATTACTATCTGCAAATGTACAGAAAGATGCAACTTTCCTCTCCCACTTCTTCAGCTACAAAGAGATTTCTAGAGCTTTAAACACGAGCTCAGCTGCTCAGACCTGTTCCTAACCTTAAACAGAACAGTTCAGACAGAGTAAGTAAAGTGAACTCATTGCCTATTTGATAACGGAATTTGTATCAGTGAAATGCAAGGTAACTGAAAGGTTTTGATAAATGAACAGGTAAATATCAGAGGGAAACAGTAAGTGAATACAGTTTTTGTATCAAAGAGGCATACAATTGCTAGTCTTAACCCAAGACTGTTTGTGGTAAGAAGTGTTTTGTTGTCCTTAGAAATTGCCAGTGCATGCAAGCTCTCGTGACAGCTGTTCTTCTAAATTCAGTGTGTGTTTCAAATGCATTTCAGAGAAGACTAAAAGAATTAATATTTGTCTTTAAAGAGTTTCATATTCAGGTTTAAATTCTGAATCAAGAAGAACAGCCTTAACTGCAAGAAACAGAATACCTGAAAAAGTCAACTATTTATAGCAGAAGTTACAAAATGTACTTGAAATCAGACCAACTTGAATTTGTTGGTATTCCATTTTTTGAGAGTTATGGTGCTCTTTGGTGCACTCATACGTACTCTAAACACTTTTAAATCTAGGAGAAGAGTAATATTTAAATGGAATTCATTATTTGTGATTCTACTATCTCTCACATGATCAGCAGAAGAAAAAAAATAAAGAAATTGTACAAAACCACTCTCAGACGTTAATTTGAAGCCTCTCCTTTCAAGCCTTATTAAAATGACATGAAAGAATCCTGAAGCAAAGAGGCATGGAATTTTAGAGTACTGACAACTTTGGACTTCCACAAGGAAATGGGAAAGTATTTTTACCCATCACATTACAAATTTCCTCCTATTACAATCGACATTCAGGAAACAGTACAACGTACATTGAGAACTGAAGCACAACCACATAACACTGAGAGAGAGTTCAGTCACAATGTGCTACTAACTACTGAAGGGCAAACAGACAGACTTAGCCAACTTTTTTCCCCCCCTTTTCTGTTCTAACTGCACTGAACCACTTAACATGCTCCCCAAAACATAGGAGGGCTTGAAACAGTGACAGAGGACTAAGAGTAGAAAAATCCTCAAATATGGGCGATCTTATTTCTGCTTCTAGAAATTGCTTCTTTTGGGCCTTGATTTCAGGTCAGTGGTAGCTCTGAAGGTCTTGTGCTTTACTGAAATCTCTGGCTCTTGTGTTTGGTGCAGAACTACACTGCAGCTACGAGCAGTATTTGCATGTTTGGTTCTTGGGGAAAATCTCAGAAGACAAATTGTAAAATGAGTAAAACTAATCACAAGCCAGCCAAATGGTGCAGCCCTAGACCTCTTAGGATATATGCTAATGGAGGACAAATTCATTATATAAAGTGCAGTTCTGGCAATACAAAAAGCATGGACTTTACTTTTTAATGCAACAAGCAAGATGGTAATTGCCCCATGCACTATTCATCCCACACTTTGCCTTGAAAAAGTTATTTACTGACAACTCTTCATTAAATCCCAGCATATAGATTAATCCAGGCTTTTTCTGTACAAATTAATGTCTGCTGTACCTCTTGGTACAGATTACTAGAGGCCTGGCACCACTTCCATTCCAGTATTATGCCACTGATCTTGACATATTTAAAAGACACACTAAGCTAGGGAAAAGAACCCAAAGAAAGTAAAGGAGGCTTTTCCACAGTAACAACATTTAGGTATATTCTCAAGGCATGGAAGAAACAGAAACACGGTGTATGTCCTGAATCACAGCTGTCCTTGTCAAAGCATATGAAACAATTACAACTTCTCAAAAAAGTGGAAATATTTCCAGATCTGAATGTTCAGTAATAATCACATGAGTACTTTTCCTTTTTTTGAAAGGAATTGGGGGGGGGGGGCGGGGAAATAGAAAGACNGGCGGGGCGGGGAAATAGAAAGACTAAAACATGTGACATGAGATTCTGTTTCAATGTATCAGTAGTACTTCCAACCTAGAGAATCCATCCTGTGTGAGAGTCAATTATTTACTGCCATCCTCCTTTCCTTTTTCAAAGCACTGCCAAAGGTAAAAGTTTTCACTAAAAATTAAGAAACTCAGAGCAGCTGCCAGTTGAATCCAAAGAAGATCTGATTTGTTTCTTGGCTCCTAGCAATCTCCTCTATGATGCAGTGTTGCTGCCATAGCAGATGAAGCTTCCGGTAACGCTCCCGACATAGGTGCAGGGGATTGCCTCGTCTTCATAGAAGAAAAGAGAACACCCAATAAGCACATCAGAAGAGCAACTGACAAACTACTCCATTAACAGCCTAACATTCACACTCTTAACCATAGCCAGAGAAACATTAAATACTTCTATGAACACCTATTCCAATTAGTGTACTGGAAATGACAAAAATTCTACACATGGCAAGCAATGTGCTATTTCCAACATGGCATTTCAGCAGTAGCAACTGTTGCACATTTCACTACCAAAAAAGGGTATTTTTCCCATTACCGATGGCCCATTCATGACTGGAAACAAGTTAAACAAGTGACAGGCCAAGATACATACTACAGTGCTGTATATGCTAGCACGAAGAACATGTCTAAATGGTGTATGACAGACAGGCACACCAACATGGAAATGAGGAAAGGTAGGCAAACAGCTACTCACTTCAGACCTGGATCTGTTTCTCCATATTCATCCAAGTATGGTGCAGGATATAAGCAACCCCTGGTTTTACCTTCAATGAGGACAACTTTGCATTCCCTGATTCTTGAGGAAAACAAAAGATAACATTTAAAATACAAGCCAACTCCCAACAGGTTCTTAATGTTTTGTTGAGCTGTTATTTTAGGTCAAAGCAACGTTTCTTGATCTCAGACGAAAAATAAAAATCAAGTGCTTTGACAAATTTGTGAATTTACCTTCAAGTATTTCCCTTTGCTCTTTACTATGCTACATTCTGGCTAGTTACTTACTTCAGAAACATACAGACTCCAGCTCCACACTGCAGAGCATGAGAAGTACAGGCTCCCAGCTCTTCTCCATTCACCAGTTCCTGACAACAAGTATTCTGGGAACACAACACAGCCCCACAGAATAAACACAATACTGGATGCTTTTGTTCATCATCAGATGATCGTGGACATCTAGAAGAAGCATCATCAGAATGTTACTGCAGGAATTGAAACTTCAAGAGAAAGGGTAACTATGTATAACATTGCTTAAAAATCCAAAGACAAACAACCACCTAAACTCCCAACCCAGAAACAAACAAAAACCCAAGACATACTACATCATAATAGTATTTCACATATATGGCTCCTCTGGTTATGTTTTTACATTGTGGAAACGTTTTATCTGCAAGATAGCCACTGTGAGCAGGAGGTTGCACTAGGGGAATCTGCTGAAGTCCCTTCTAACCTAAATTATCCTATGATTCACTCTTCCTGGCACAAAACAGTCTCAACCTTCTGGGCTTCTTGCCTCCAGTGCAAAAATAATTGTCAGGCTTACAGACAAACCAAACACACTTTACACTGGTGAAAAACGATCAGCAGGTTAAGCTATAAAAATTTTACATGCTATCCTATCAAATAAGGGACTGCATTTAGTAAGCTGTTATGCTTCATGTTTAAAATGAACATGTGCTAGTACTGACCAGTATACACATAACAGCACCTTTACTTGTGCAAAATAATTTTAATACCAGTTGCAGTAACTGCAAGAATTTAGAAAGAGACGAAACACCTAGGAAGACATTAAGTAGGTCACATCTTACCTAAACTGAGAAGCTTGGTTCAGAAGGCAGCTATAGTCTTCGGGAAGCTCTATTAAACTATTTCTTTTTCTAGGATACCTGGATAAGTGAAAAAGAACTACTGTGAGAGTAATAAGTACCACAGCAAAGAACAGAACAGATAGCTATGAATTCCTGCTATGCTTCCCGTCCTTTCCACAAACTTCTGCAGTTCTAGAAGGCTGAAAAGCTCCACATGGAAGCTTCAGCATTTCTATATTCCAGCAAACATGAAGAAATGAAATTTCCTGTTATCTACATGTGTGGACACATTTCCTATTTCAATTAGCTTTTGTTTTTCCCTAGAATAAGTGATGTAACTTGTGTAACAATGTTGTACATTCTCAGTGAAGAAGAGAAATGTACTTTTGGTGGAAGAGCAGAAGACAGACAACACAAGCACTGTAGCTTGCCCATAACAAGCACTTCATTCTTTCAATGGTTTTAAGTAACAACCAGAATAAAAACCAAAATGAAACAGAAACAAACTTACCTTACTGCAATGCTTTTCCCCTTCAAACAACTTAACACCACTGGGTCAGCACACCATCTATTTCAAACAAACATCAAAATCACTAAACTAGTAAGCACTAAATAAACACAGAACACTGATAAGGCATTGATAGTTCTAGCTAAAAGTTCACAAGGAAAAACAGCCATTCTTCATTGCTTCAGAAAAAGGATTTGTTTGCATACAATAGAAAAACTTATATTAAAAAAAAAATCATGCTTACTCAACATGCAAATGAAAACACAACATTAAAGAACTCAAGCAGTCCTCAGACACTTTGAGATTTTCAAAGTGGGCTACAAAACACAGCTGTAAGTCCAAGTGTAGAAATGTTTCATATGCTCTACCAGGAAAATATTTATTGCTTTTATTTCATAACTGAATTGTTTTACAATGCTTCATTGCATGTTTTATGCTTGCTTAGAATGGACAAATGAGTCTACAAAACCAATGGCAGGTATTGGCAAGTTACTCAAGAGGGAAACCGACAACTTGTAAATTATTTCCACAAAAAGCAAACGAAGGGAGAGACAATTGAAGCAGATGGCCAAACCAGTAAGCTTCATTTAACACATTTCTCAACAATCACCAAATTTAGTCTGCTGAAGTAAGATTTTTTCAGAAAACATATGGGAGCTTGGATGCCGATTTGAAAGCTGTTACTATTAAATAGATGGCTGTCTGCTTGAAAATTCTGCTTTTGACTGGAAGCACTACAATGGATTTGTTAAGCACTGCCTTGGCCAATAATTTTCTAATGTTCACAAGCACTGATCCTCTGTGGTGCTCTTATATGCACCATTAGGTCTTTGCGTGAACATGTAGGAATGATACAGGACAGATTTATTCAATAATTTACTTGTGAAAATGCTATCAACCTATATGTAATGATTGCAATTCATTGCAAAAATACAAAGCCTCGCCCTGTCAGCTACAGAATTTTCCACATTCTTATATCTCATGTGATCAGCAACTTTGCTATAGACAGATTAAAAATAGGCCACCGAACAATAAGTTGCATACCATGCAAACAGAAGTTTTCTAACTTGTTTCTGCATGAATGATTTCATGCAGGTCTGCAAGCAGTAGTTCCTTAAACTATGATTGTTTAATGTTTGAGTTTAAATAAAACATAGAATGTTTTGTGGTTTTGAAGACCTAAGAGATTCACTATACCTGTGTACATCTAACATCTTGAGAACTCTGGTATAAATTTGTGCTCAATTGTTCACGGACAAATTTGACACAGAATTCCCATAAGGCCATCATCAGAAAAATGTAGCCTGTCTAGTGCCAATTAGTACCTTTGAAGCAGTGGATTTACTGTGTCCCAATACTCCTGGAAGAGCAGGAACAAATTAGTAGGCAGAGAAAGGTAACTACAAAGTGCCTTGAATTGCCCTTCTTCAGAAACTGCAAAAGAAAAACACAAGGAACCGTTAAAGTGTTTCAGCACTGCTGAATACTTCACTCCCAATCCCTTTTCCATTGAACAATATGTATCTTACAGCTTTGGCATAGCTTCTAGCTAGTGCAATTTGATGTAGTTCCACTGACTTAATCAGGGCTATAATAATCTGCATTAGCTGAAGATCTTATTTAACAAATTTGATATATATTAAGAAATTTTAAAGTCATATATAAGTCACTGTGATAACAGAACTCCCTGTTTAAATTCCATTGCACTGCATATTATGTAACATTTCAGCGCAGCAAATTCTCAGTGCTTGTCACATTTTAGCTTTCCACTATCTTCCTGGCCTGCAAGGATATTAAATTTTGCTATGACCAAGTCAGTGCTAATATACTGAAAAAGTTGGACTAATTTAATCTGTTTGCCAAGTGGTCATTTATTGGCTCTGCAACACAAAATGGCATTTATGATTCACTAGGAAGACTCCTCCCTATAGAATCAAAGCTCCAGATGAATGGTAAGGACAACAGCATATCCCAAAGTGCAGTGTTTTTGACTTGTGTATCCTAACCAAATTCAAATTTAGTGCCTAGTTTATATAAAACTATTTAAGATGCTATATTTTGTCTGTCGTTCATAGTCCTCCTTTCCAAATAGCTGACAATTCTGTGTTTCAGTGTATTGTGACAGAAGACAAAATACTTTTCTGTGAGTTTATCATTTGTAATGCATTAGAATTCTTTAAGAAAAAGGTTTAAGTTTTATAATGTTTTATTTCTACTTGTGTCTATTTTGCTCAGTCCCTATGTCTTTAGCATTTACCAACATCAGCAACTGTGCAAAACTGTTTGCTTGTTCTTAAACATACTCTAAACTCTTTCTCAGGTGATATAATGTAAATCCCTAGAATTATTCTTAGATTGCAGTATCCTTTTATCCACAAACACTTAGCATTAACAGATAATAGACAGTCCATGTATTTGCACATACTGAGAAGTAACCCCTTTCCATGCAAAGGTGGCTGACAACTCAGCTTCTCATGCCTGCCCCTTCCTATACGCATTAGTATTTCCTCATCATTTTAAGTCTTTAACACATGAGCTCTTCCTAAGTTAGAGTGAACATTTTAAAATTCCATTCTTCCAAGGAAACAGCAAACCAAGTCAATATATAAATACCTTTGCTTTCTCATATTTACCTTGCAATAGCTCCTCAGGTGGAGGGACTCCCAGCAAATAATGAAAAAACAAAGCAGCACAACGAAGGTAAGGCATGATGCCTTTTTTAACACAATCCCACACAAGGCAGCCTGGGATATCCTGACTAAAGCAACTGTAACACAAATGAGAAAGAGCTGCAATAGCTCATAGTGCAAATCCTTCCAGGACATTCACATTCTGGTTAGCATTTGTAGAACAGCAGCTGAGCAGAAGTAACACTGATGTGCTGCCAATTCTGTGAAGGCCACCAGCAACTAACTTGAGACTTGCCCTCTGCCTATGAAAGGAGTACAGTTTATGTAGAACACCTACATTACATCTCCAGATTATCTCAACCTACATTTTTTTCACAATTATGAAAAATAAATAGTCAATACCTAGCTGTCCATCTCAAGATAACTCAAGATAACCATGCAGCACCACACAGAGCAATTGATTCTTAAACTGGTGGCTGTTACCAAAAGGCAGCAATTTGATTTTTTAAAACTACCAACATTTTTCGTTCAGTTGGTGTTTTGGATTCAATTCAAAACTGAGAACAAAACCCCAAGTAAGAATACTCTTCAGTAAACCCAAAACCAACAGAATAATAAAAAAAANGTCAGTTACTAGTTAAAGTACAAAAAAAAAAAAAAAATCATGCAAGTCACAGTAGTAACATTCGAATTGTTTAAAATTGATTAAATTCACATTTTATGTGAACAGGACAGCCAAATGTTCCCGTTCGACAAAATGTTGACCAGGTCCTGATGAGGAACAACCTGTAAAGCCACACTACAACATCGTCCATATTTTCTAGTTCATTTCACACACAGATACTGAAGTACCAGAGTCTGTAGCTATACCTATCCAAAAAGTCTGAAAAGATGGGCACTAACACTCAAGTAAGCTCTGTATAGCTTTGGGCTTTTGCACTTCGCCAATAAAACCATTTGCTTCTTTCTGGTTTCCAACTACAATCTGAAAATAAACACAAACTAAAAAACAATGACGAAAACAAAGAAAAAAACCTCTAAAAATCAAAGGAAAAAACCTACTATAGTTAGTGGTTTTATTTCTCTTCAGAATGAATATAGGTTTTAGTTTTGTTTTCACCCTTACACTAAGAATTTACTCTGTTGTCCACAAAAAGTAGCTGTTTTTACTAGAAACTGGTAATTTTAGTCTGGTTTCCTGTGTTGCTGCCATCTTTAAGACAATGAAATGCTGTTACTTACCCACCGGTGTACTGGCAAACCTCCTTACAGAAAGACTCTGCAGCCCTTGCCTCCTCGCTGTTGTCAGATGACTGAACAGTAGGGGATTCTGCACGCAAAAAGATGAACACCACTGTAAATGCACATCATTTGTAGCGTATTTTTACATATGCTGACTTCTTTTTTTGTTAAATGCTTTGTGGAAATGGTATCACATTGTTTTGCTTACTGCTTTTCTATTTGCTGTTTTTAACCTAATAAATCTTCTCCTAAAAATGCATGCTATAAAGAAGAATCAGGATTACTGCCTCATTGCTCACAAAATCTGCTTTCTTTACTTGAACTTCTGGAGTTATCGTTTGACATAGATCAAAATACAAGAATTTTCTTGGCTCTCACCACGCTCAAAGTAGTAGCTAAGAAGCTTGTAAGTTACTGACAGCTTACGCAGTAGTAAGAAATAGAGAAAAAAGTTAAATTCTATTCAAACAGTTCCCAGGATTCTGCATTTTGGCTCTAGGTATTTATTAGGTTGAAGGGAAGAGGAAAGTTTCCTTCCCAAAACCATAGTAACTGTCACTCTATAGCTTGGAGAGCTGCTGCTGGGCTACAAGGAGTGAAGAGGGAAAACAGTTACAACTCCGTAATGAACAGCTTGAAAAACTCCTCCGTTATTTTCTTCAGCTAAGTAACAAAGAAGAGACAAAACAAAATGCTCTGAAATGATGTAGTGCTATTTATTTACCAGAAGAACAGTTATTACTGCCTAGCATTAAGTATCATTTTTTCTGAGGAAGTTTATATCTGGAGGACATTAGTGGTGTCCATCCATTATTTTTAAGAAATTGTGTAAAAATGCCAGAATAATCCAAACCCAATCCAGGTCCTCTACCTGTTGCTGAAGAGATGACGATTTGTGTTATGTGTGCCAGTGTTGTCAGATGGAAGAGGTAGAGGTGGTTGTAGGCTGAACTAACTGATGAAGGTTGCAAATCTACAGCATCCTCCCAGTATAAAGATGGAAAGGACAACACAGCTCCCACCTACAGTGAAAGGGAAGAAACAAATATGAAACAAACCTGGCAATTGCTACATGGATAATAGCAATTACGTTCTCATTATACATTTATACTTTTTTTCTGTAGTCAATTTAAACATGTTCATTTATCTTCCTAGTTTTGATTAAAAAATGTAGCAAAAATTCATTGGAAAACATTAACCTTTTGTGCCCTCAAGCACATAGGAAACTCAGATGGAGTTGCACTGTAATTGACAGTCTAGGTATGCAAAGAAGAAAGCTTAATTTCTGGTTTCTGACATGACAAAGCATAATGAAAAATGAGAGAAGCAAGACCATGCTGAAAGGCAACCAGGACAAAATAGGCTTTATTCTGGTGGGTTTGGTTGGTTGGTTTTGTTTTTTTTTTTTTTAAATTGTGTGGTTTGGTGTTGTTTGTAACTGTAGAAGAAACTGTCATACAGACTTGTATGAAGAAGAGAGGCTAAAAAGAATAAAGATGGTAATGAGAGTGACTGTGAAGGAATCATAAGGTAAGCAAGGCTTATTGAGAGACAGAGAAAATGAGAGAGACAAGCTGAGTGGGTGCATTTCTCAGTTTGGGCTTTTTTTGGAGCATGAAATCTAGCAACAGTGTGATAGTGAAGACTTGAAAGCTAGAACACGAGCAAAATTAAGCTAAGAATGTAATAGCAGCTATATGTAACCATTTTCTTGTATGCAGTGCACATGTACAATCATTTGACTCATGCAAATGAACAGATAATGAAGGACTACGCACAGGGTGAAGTACACAAAAATCCATGTTAAAAAGTAAGCATTAATATGAAAAAGAAAATTAACCTTCTTACCAAAACATGGAACATATCTACTTCTAAGAGGGATGGAGTGTCCTCCACTTTAAAGTTTGGTAGAAGAACTACAAAATAAAAATGTCAATTATGCATTTGATAGATATTTTCTTCTTTTGGATTGAACTGCACTATCAAAACCTGATTTTAGAGCTTCTATAATTTCTGTTTTCTCAATATAAAAAAGTGTAAGTCTCTGAACTAAGGAAATACCTACTTTCATTAGCTGCTTAATACTTACTTAACTTACATTTGTTTAGCTATTTCCACATACCCAACCAGCTCATCACCAAAATTCCAAGGTAATTTTTTTTATTTCTCTAGCTCTAATGAAGTATACAGTGCTAGAGCTGAAGCAAAAAAAAAAAAAAAAAAATCTCTTCAAAGGTACTGCAATACTGCCTCACAAGCTAGCCCAGCAGAAAACCTGTACTACACCTAAGAATCCTATTGAAGAGGAGGCAAGTCAAATAGCGGGATTCACAGAAGTCACCATGCTGCCCTCATCAGTAAGAAATGTGGAGGATACCTATGTCTCAAGCTAGCTCCAAATATCTTAAACTACATTGCAAGCAGCCTTTTGAAAGTACTAAAAATGTGACATCTCATATTTAAGAGAAAAATACCTGTTTTATGGCATTATCTAGCTGTTTAGCACAGAATTTCAGAATTTTGAGTATTGCCAGAAACAGATTGTCAACAATATCTAAATGATCTGAGTATTTGCAGACCTAAGGCATCTGGGATGGAGAATATTTTGGGGACTTCAGTAATACAGGGTTGCCTTAAGAGAACTATTGATGACTTTTCTTCAAGCAACGTTAGAGAAACTGAAGTTAGCACTCTTGTCAGTAGTCTAACCTTTGCCTCTACGCTGTATTATTCCAAGTGTCATTTTGCAATAGAAACTTCATCAACACACAAGGTAGCCATGCAATGGAATACAATACCTCCTAGAAGGCGAACCAGGTGTTTCTGTATCAGGACCTGTGGCGATGTTGTTCTCTGAGCAGCTGCAAACTGCACTAATGCTTTAAGGCCACTGTGCTAGAGCGCAAGAGAAAATGGTCAGACGGGAAAAAAAAGATGTAATAGTGAAATAAAGCTGTAAAAGAGTCTACTTCTATAAATAGAAAGCTAATTGATAAATTAAATTGATAGGAATTTTCATGTTTAAGTAGAAACATCATTCTCCCCAAATGCTATTTTATCAATCTAAACATTTTGAGAGCTATTTCTCAACAAAGAACGATCTTCGTGTCAGCACTTTCAACAGTAAGGTTTTATATGTGAGTATTTTTTTTAATATCACAGTATGTATATACATATATAATTGGCTTTTTGTTTAAAACATATTGTATATTTTACTTGTCCATACCTGTCTATTTTGCAGAGATCCAAATAAAGGCTTTCCCTCTGTTTCCAAGAGGTTTTCTTGAAATTAAACAGAAAAAAAGTAAGTTCCTTTGTTCTACAGAAGCTAACATTTCTGTTAGAATATGCTTAGTCCAAGATTAATTAATTCTTAGTATATGTACTTCTTTTTAAAGCTCAACTTTATTCTGATAAGAGAATTCTCTTGGGGAAAAAAAATCTGCCTTAAAAGGTACAGAATATTTCCCAGTAACGAGCTTTTTGGAAACATTTGGTTTTTATACCTTGCTACCTAAGGGTTTAACAAAACACTTTCGTGTCAATGATGATATAATCTATGGCTTTAGTCATATTTTAAGTTACCCTCATACAATCAAGGTATGTTTACAGGGACACTATACAGCCAGTGCTACATTTGACTATAGTTTAAGACAAAGCATTTTGAAAAAATACCCATGCTGGAAGAAAATTCAGCTTTTCTCCCTGAGTGTATTGGTTGTGAAGGGAAAAGAAAATAAACCAATAAGAAACTGAATGAACCTGATTGAGTAAAAAGGTATCTATTTAAATGTTTTTGTGCTTTAGTCACTTTTCAGAGAGGAATCAGTGCACTTCAAGATCTTGATTTGTTTGTTGTTTTTTTTTAATTGTTTTCCCTGTGAGTTTTCTGGTTGATAAGTTTTTAGTTGGTTGTTTTAGCATGTTAGTTGTGTTTTTTTTAGCCACTAACTTAGCACATCCATACACTGGTGTAACATGTAACACGTGGAGTTGCTGAGGAAATATGGGAAAAATCAGATTCGCATTTTCAGGTGTCTGGCTTCAGGCAATGAAAGCGCTTCATGATCCATGCTTTGAATCTCCTCTAAAAACTCCACCAGTACGTTAGGTAAGGTTCCTTACCTAGGTAGCTTGGCTACAGGCTCATGAAATGGTTTTAATAATATATTCTAAGACTAGATTCAGACCCAGCATACTAGAAGCTATGTAGGCAGTTCTGCTTTACAGTTTCATGGAACTGCGTTCTCTTTGTAAACAAAAAGGAATCCAAGATGTGGTGTGTTCTAAGACAGGTCAGACTGTCACAGTGGTCCCTCTGTTTTCATTATCTTGACCTGGTAAGACATCTGAATTATCTATTTCTGACCTATGCCTTTGATATCAAATCTCTGATGAGTTATTGCACTTATATTCTTGCTGATAATTTCACCCGACATCTAAAAAGGTTGTTAGGGGTTTTGCTTACGCATCAAGTGAAAACATTCTGCACAACATTAAATGCATTACTGTTCATAAAGCTGAGTGGCTTCCAGTCCTCTCCCAACCCATTTGAAATCTCTGCTAAAATGTAACACTAAAAAGATGCAATGAGTTTTCACTATTCTTGCCTTATCAGAATAATCCCAATCCTCCTAAACACCTTTTGAACTCTCTAAACTCCAGCTGGGTCAAGTCCACTAAAGATTTATGGTAGACTACCCTTGTACCTCAACAGCTTCACCAACTGAAAAAGGACACGCTTTGCAGGTGGTATTTATGGACATGTGCAATTACTTTCTCAATTCCTACAGCATCCATTTCAGACATCTCATTCCCCACCCGAAAGCCACTCCAGATTTATCTACAGCTTCATCTTTATATCACACGCTCCTTCAGGTATATATACAGAAATGAAATGAGAATGACTGCTAAATATTTGTATTATCTCCAAAACTGCAGTAATTTGTGGTCATTATTTTTCCTTCAAGAAGATATTCATGCCAGAGAATGCTTGGTTTGTTGGTTTTGTTTGCTTGGTTTTCTCTCCACCAGGTACCTCCTTAGCAATTTCAGAATACAGAGGAACATTTCTTTTAATTCCATGACAATTCTTCAAGAATAGAGATGGGAAGAAATAATAAGACAGAGGGAAAACCGATTCACAGCTGTTAAATACTTAGCTGTGAAGGAGATGCCTGCAGGTCAGTGATCTGTGGCAGCCCAAGAATATTTACTGAATGTGATTAATGCTACAGTTAATAACATGTAACAGGATCAGTGAAGTCATTCGTATTGGTATTCCGTATCTTATTTTATAAACCATCATCTAGCAAAAACATCCTATTATTTATAAAAAGCTATACATTACAATTTATTACAAATCTAATTACATATATTTTACATTGCTTTATTATTACGTAATGTAATGCACAACTCCCATTATTTATACAACCTGATTGTATAAAAATATGCAAACAACTGCAAGATTTTCAAGTTATGAGAAGGACTAAACTCAAGTTATGATTTACCTATACACTGGATGGTAAAAGCACACGTGCTCCAGGTCATCATAGGAATCCTGTAATCAGCTTCATTTGGAGCAACTTTTAGCCCAACTCTATAAATGGTGGTGGCAAAGAGAATAAGCATCTCCTTGATACTGCTGGAGTATTTGGCTCTGTAAAAGCAACCCAAGATTCAGTTCAAATTTCAGTCCAAATTATTAATTTTACTTCTTACCCATCAATCACTAACAAATTCTACTAAGCTATTTATGAAAAAATCCTTGAATACAACAGAGAAGAAAAAAATTACTTGTTTCTAGTAATAAACAAGTACCTTGACATCATCTCCCAATTTGCGGATCCTGTTGAGAGCTGCCAGGCTGGAAGGAGTCTGTTTCTGTGTACTCTTATTATAATTAACTTTCCAAAAATGCAAACATCCAAATGAAAATAAAATACCATGAGAAAACAACAGATCCTAGTAAGGAAGTGTAATTAAATAAGCCCCTTTTCATAAGCAACTGAAAATGTTTGTAAAAAAAATTTTTAACACTTGAGGTTCTTCCAACTGACACTGGGTTAGTTTTCTGTAGTCACATGCAGAAAAGTGCCTAAGAAAAAAGCACCTACAGTTTTAATAGCTTATGCTTTTCCTGAAGTCACACACAGAGCTTCACAACAGGAACAGATGACATACACAATAAGTCTCCAAATCTCTACAACCAAAACAACCTCAAATTTTGGGGTTTAGCCAAGCTCATACTTAAATACCTGTGCTCGTTTAAGATTAATTTGAATATTTTAATGAGAGAAAATTATATCATAGGCTGTGAAAAGGAAACAATGGTGATGTCTACTTCACTCATAGGCTTGCTGAGATGTTTAAGAAAAAACTCAAAACAAAAGATAAGCCAGTCGGGCTTGCGGCACACTCTGGGGCACAGTGTCTGGGGCTGTCTAGCAACTTCTGGCTTCTTCTCTCCAACAAATTAATTTCACTAATCACTTTTCTTCTAACTCTTCCTCTGGCCGATCCTCAAAACCTTGGGGTAAGGTATAGGGGTGGGGAGAAGGTGGAAGGGTGGTTGGGAGCCCCTCCTGGGGTCTCTGATTTCTGGGAGGGGTGTTGTGTTTCTGTATTGCCTTTACCTTGTACATTTCTGTAAATATTCCTGTATATAGTGTATATATCCGCTTGTATATTGTGCTGAGCTGTAAATAGAGCTTCATCTAAACTTCCAGCCGACTGAGTTTTAGCCTGGGTCATTTTACAAAGTGGGGGGGGGTGGGTAACTCTCAAACCCACATCAATACCATATTGTCTAAGTGCATCCTACTGAATCTTTCCCATAGACAGCAGCTATCAAGAAAGAATGGGATTCAACTTTCCAACTAAATTGTTACAAATAGCAGATATGTTTCAGTACTTTGCATAAATACAATGTCATTTAGAAGTAGCAGAAATAGAGTACTTACAGCACGATCTAAAAAGACGACAACACCTGAGTACACCTGAAAAATCTATCCATTCATTTTGCATTAGTGGGTGACTGCTTTTGCCCACTGGAATAGAAACGGAGCAAGCCCTATTCCTTTGAGTAACCTGTATTACATCACTGCATTCAAAATCAAGTGAAATCTATCCCTGAGACAAATATGTATCAGGAATATTAAGGCAGACACATTAAATAGCTTGGCTAGAGGCATAGGAAGTGACTCAAATCACTGAAGTTGTGGATTAGAAGATTCCAGGTTCCTAGCTCTCCATCAAGAACATAAGAACTACCAAATAGGATTTAAAGAAGAAATCCATCTAGCGTTGTACAGACCTGATATTCAGTGAATCCTTAATGAAAAGTCTAAAGTAAGCCCATATTCTGACCAAAGAAATCATATGCCTTTCCTTCAACACAAATCCTGAGGTATATTGTTATTTTAGGGAGACAAAGCGTAATGCAGAGAACTCTTCCAGTAACACTTACGAGGACTGAACTCCAAAACTAAGGATGGAATGGAATTCCAAAGCAGAGTTCCCCATTCCCTTGTTGGAAAAAGCTGGAAGACTTTGCTTCTCACCTTAGAGAACAAAAAGGAAGAGACATAGTAAAAAAATCAAAAGCAATTGTTACAGTTTACAGCAGTCAAACATACCTCAACAGCCAGACTGTCTTCTAAGCTTCCTCTTTAAGTAATATTTTCTTCTATTTCCAGAAATGTAAGGATTAAAAGTAGTGCTTTGCTGGTGACAAAAAAGAACTTTCCTGCTTTGTAAGAGTGCATATCTTGATACCTTTGGTTTTCTAAAACTTATATATTTTCCCTTTGTCCCTTTTCAATGAATTTTCTCTTTTTTTACTACATCACAGCCCATTCAGAAGTTTAACTCTTGAGTGTCAGTTGGTGGCTACCTTCTCCAAATATACATGGTTTTCTTCTACAGGGAATATGGGAAGAATTTAACAGTAAAGAGCAAAAAAATCATCTCAGAAAGGGCCATAACTTTATCTCCAGCTTTATCTGATATTGTCTCGACCAACAGCAAAATTGTTCTTTATCTGAAATCTCCCAATGGTGTTAGTTAAAACACATACTGGTATATTAGCTATCCCACAGAACAGCTTCAAAATTAAGATAACAAACCTTTAGCATTTTTGACATTGTAGCCTGATATCCTCACTATAATAATCTCCAGCCACCTAGCCAAGGACAGAATTTGAGCTACTGCATCTGCATCCTCACTGAAAACAGAAACAGAAAACAATTTTTACTTTAATAGCCAAAGAATCACTATCTTCAAAAACAGAGGGCATATTTAGATCAGAACACATTAACTCAGTATTTGCAAAGTTTTCCTGGCTTTGTAAATTTTGAGCTAACAGTACAAAAAGTATTATACTAAATACTAGATCTAGCTACTTTCTCATCTGATCTCCTATCTAAAAAACCTACAATCCAAGTGTTTTTAAAACATAGTCTGCCAAATGCAGTATATTTGGCTGAATATCCAATAGAGAAATACGCAGTCTTTTATACAGATGAAGTACATCCCAAGCTTTCCTTCCAAAAATTTGAAAGGCCTAAATGGCTCTAAAAAGTAATTCTTTGCTGTTTATTATTATTACCTGTTTATTTTTTGAGCCTGCAATGGAACAATAGGAATCACAGTATTGCACAGGGACTTGCAAAGCGGACAAAGATACTCTCCATTCTCCAAGTCAAAGATCTGCTCAACGTGCAGGCGTTGTCGGAAATTCAGCTGCATGGCTTCAAAGTACCTGCAACATGGAAAGAGCAATTACTAGAAAGAGGAATGATCAAATGTGACCTGAAAACAAATGTTCAAATAATTAAAAGTGCTATTATCTAGCAATCCCTAGCCAAGCCAACAAGGAAGTCTTTGCCTACCATCTGTAATTCTTTCATGTGCTTAGGTGTGAAAATAGAGTAAAAACATTTGAGCACACAGATGAACTCATACAAAAATGACAGCAACTTTTCCTTGCCTTACAGATTCTTTTAAATTTCATTAACATTTTTACACACAGTCCATCCTTCACTTGCCTACCTTTCTCTCCTCTCATATCTTCAACTCAATGAAGTATTCTACCCGACATCTCTCATATGCAACTCATCACAGTAAGTTTGAAACAAGGATTGTACATGTTTTCATTCAATTTTAGGAAAAACTAGCAGTAACATTCCATGAATGAATAATCAGCTATTCTTGGCAATGACGAAGCCTTGTGATTAGACAATAAAAACTGTAACTTTCTTTTAAACAGGAAGAGAGGATAATTTATATTACAATATCACAAGCTATTTTAAACTCAAAAAGAAACTAAGAAAGAACTATGATTCTCTTTACAGGTTTCATTACAATTTTGCCACATCAGTGGATGCAGTAAGCTTTCAAATTTCATTAAGGCCTCAGTGGTATTACTAGGACCACAAAGATCTAACATTCTAATCTTCTTACTCGGACACAAGCAATTAAATTCAGTACTAATGTTCAGACTGAGTATGTAAGGTCTTAAAAGACAGACATGAAATTATTACCTTAGTGTGGCAGTTAATGTAGTTATCTTTTTTCCCCCTTTAAATCATACATCTTAAGGGAAAAAATAAAATCCCACCTGTGTAACAGGGGAAAGCATGCATGCGGGAACACATGCAGAATTTCTAATGATTACAGAATATTCAGGAAAGTAATCTGTTATGATCAACCAAAACGTACATTTGTTTTCCCGCGTTTGAAAAACTGGTTTTGCAAGCAACTCCTCTTTCTGATAATGTGGCAACTACAGAAACATTCCATTCATTTGAACTTTTACTGTTTTAGAGAGTATTCTGCAGTGCTTTTAGGCTGCACAGATACTCAAGAGGTCTGGCAGGCATCATTTGGAGGAATATTAGTAAGTTAGAATGTCTGTTATGTAATAAATAAAAGACTATGCTCAAACCTTCCATGCCATCCTGTATGAGAAGAGCCTGTTGTCCATTTTAATCCCATTTACCCATACAGCAAGTCATCTTTTCTTAAAAAGAGCAAGGGAACTGAGCTCCAATGTTGCACTACTTAGATCTACGCAGATGTAGATGGATCTGCCAAGAGCAGATGCATTATACGCAAAGAACATATTTCTGTATCATTTTAACGTGTGCACCTACTTATTCTGCACTGATGTTTCATGGTTAAAACAAATACACACACACACATACAGAAAAGCAAATGATAAGCGCTAGAAGTTTAGTTGTAATTTTTTGAAGTAAAATGGCACAAGTACAAATAACAAATCTCAAGAAATACGCTATAAGTAGCTTGCAAGTGCATGACCCAACTCTTTCCATCTGCCAAAACTTCAGTGGGGCTGTTTGCATTATATCACGCTATTATCTTGTTTAGGCTTGCCAGGCCTGAGTCAAATGCAGAGAGTATTGCTTTGCTATCTAATCCTACAAATGCAGCTGCTATCAGGATGACTTTATTCTGCAAGCAAGGTTACTTAGCCTTTTAATATTTCAGTTTGCACTCTAAGCAAACACATTTGGTCTAAACTGTGGACTCCCTCCATGAATAGAAATCTAGTGAAGATTTTTTAAGCACTGCATCAGTTATTCCTTCTTACTTTTAATTAAGAGTTTGTTCACCAATAGGGGAAGGGTGGAGAAGAAACAATGGTCGATTTAGCCATTCATTACTATAAACGCATCTAAAAGACTCACTGGAATAAGTTAACTTCATCCTTTAAATACAGACCTGGTGACAGAGTTTGTCAAAATAATGCTGCTATAGAACGCTTACCTGGAAGACCTTATTGGTTCTCACTGGACTGCTCAAAAATAAACCTACAAGATAGGGTTTCTTATTCTTGACCAATTTTAACCCGCTGGCTTTATTTGCATAAATCAGTATGTCCTGAGATATTTTTCTTTGCATCATAGAAGGCAGTAAAAACTTTTGATGATGATTTTCTTCATCAGGTTAAAACTTCCTGTGTGCCATGTTTCATTCTTGACAAGGTACATGTAGTTTCAACTCCTTAACTGAAATAACTGCTTACTGTACAGTGTTTTAATGTGTACTTAGATGTCTTGAAAAACAGATCAATAGGGGAAAAAAAAAAAAAAAAAAAGAAAAAGGACATATATCCTTACTTCTGCCAGCACGCTGCATGCATCACATGACCACAGCTTCCTGTGTGGGTCCCACAAGGTAAGTCAGGGTGCATGAAGAGAGGATCCAGCGTATCTAGAAAGACACAAAGGCCTTCTTGAAAGCACAATAATGTGGCTTCCCATCAGTACTAATAGAAATAAGCAACAGTATACACAGAACACAAGCCTTCAGATCTTACTTTCCCACAAACACATTAAAATCCTACTTGGCTAGACCAATACTCCAACAAAGGAAACCGCAAGACAGAGTCCACTTAATTAGTAGAAAGCCTTCAAGTAGTTTATTTTGAAAAAGACAACAAAATTCCAACCCAATTGTAATTGGTTTTAAAAATAAAAGAAGAAAAATGGAAAAACGACAGGAAAAGAAGAGTTCTATCAGTACTGGAACGGCTCTGTGGTTAGACCTGCTGTCATTGAAGTTTTTTATGTATCTTTAATTGTATTTGTAAACGAAGGAAAGATCAGGCATTTCTCCAACTATTCCCATATATTTCCAAACCATATTAATAGCATTGCTGAATAACAAAGTCAAGTCTGTCTTCCACTAATCTTGCATAATTCTCAACAGCAAAAGATGTTGAGAATGCAATGATGTCTTTGTGCTACATATGCACTTAAAGCAAGATTCCCCTCTCCTCTTTAAGTTACTGAAATAATAGTGAACTCTAATCCAAAAACTCAATCAGCTCAAAAACTAACAACAAAAAAAAAAACCCAACCCAACCCAAACAACAAAAAACCCCAAAGCACCATACAAAAACCCCAGTATTCAAATTGCACCAAAACCAGAATTCTATCTGACAGCAGCAGAAGGTGCTTTAAATATAGTGGAAACAGAAATAAGAAAGTGAACACCATGGTGTAACGCTAATTTGCCACCATGTGCACTTCTGCTGTGGGAACAAGCATTTTTCCACTTAGTTAGGTCTTCCAGGGGCAAAAAAAAGCAGCTCTTACAGGCCTACTTCTAACTGATGAGCTGCAAAGGACCATGCAGTAGACCAAGTGCTATAAATAGAATGTGGCCTCTGGAAAAGGAATTTCATTCTCTTTCTTTTTCAATTATTTCAATAGCCCAACACTGTAGAAAGCTTACAAGTGTATCTGACCACAAAAGTGTAGGATTTAATTTGTACTTCAAAGTACCACACAAGAAAGCAAATAAAATACATATGCAATTTGTACATGACCTAGATACAAATCCTACACAGTTGGCTCAAGACTGCAACTGTCAGGAGTTCACTCTTAAAAAAAGAAATAGATGAAAAAGGATCCTGTAGGAGTCAGGGCTTACTAGTATTTGGTTAATGACCCTGATGAGGTAACACAAAACATCTTAAGTGAAACAATTTGGTAAAGGTAGGCAAAGCATGATAGAAAATAGAGTAATACCTTGGAGAAACAATCAATGAATGTTGAATTTTGCTTCAGAATTTTATTTGATAACATTCAAGACTGTACTTCTAACACTAAAGCAAGGATAATGACCTGCACAAACAGAATTAAAGCTATTTGCTAGACAGTAATTAAAAGAAATAGGACATTGGGTTCATTTTGCTTTATGAGCTGCTCATGAATCAAGAAGATCCTGTTCTTAAAGAGGAGAAAAATCATCAATGTGGCATTATGCAATTCTAACTTGCGTTCTGTTTTTTCCCCCTCATCAGATAATATCATGTGATCCTTGCTTATACCTTTTTATTTTATTATGTTGCTGTTTATGTTACTTCCTAGACACAAAACCAAATAAAAAATCCAAACCCTCCTGAGGCTGCCATAGGGGCCACCAATAGTGTTACTGTATTTCCTCCACATTGGGAAAGTTTGCTGCTGCACTTGAATCAATAGGAACTATTAACATTCTTGCATTTTTGTCCAGAGTGACCAGTCCTACTCAATCTCTAATGTTTATAAAATCTTGTGAGACTAAAGCATTTTCTGATTTCCCAAGAACAAATCAAAATCTTCATACACTTCTCATTCTGATGTTCTAAAATCCATGCTTTAAAACTATGTAAAAGTTTTCACTTTTTATTTATTAAGGAGAGTAAGTCATTCTGCAATCTGACTGAATACAGAGTTAAATTGGGTTCAAAGGGTACAAGCCCTAGGTAGAGAACTGCTTGTAGTCTAAAAGAAGTGAAATTGCATACCCCCTGAGAGTTCAAGAATTCTGCTCCTGTTCTGAGTTAAGGCAGTTGATTTCTGGACACAGGCAGACAATACCATGGCAGCACTTTCCAACTTTACTTCCTGCTCCTCTTGACAAAGTATACAGGTCAGAACTTCTTTCTCAGCAACAGATGGACCTCGTTTGGGACCCAATGCAATTCTTGAGTAATCAACTGCTGAAGACATGCTGCAAGACCATAAGTGGACACAGATAAGACATGCTACAAGACTGTAATTGACACAGATATAAAACAAACAAATAACTTTTTCTAAACAAACTTTTTGTGCCAGGAATCTAAAAAAGTCACATGCTGCTAACATTTCTGGGTTTATATCAAAAAGTCCTTTGCAAAACCAAATGATTACCAAATGATGAAGAAACACCTCAATCCTCAACAAAATGCAATATTCTTTAAAATTAGAGAGTGGAAGCCAGTTAACGGAGACTAACACAAAGCAAACTATGGATTCTGACACGCAGGAAATTGAGGAAATAGTATTCAGTGTAGATTATAGATGCTAAAATTGTTTCCCATTCTTGAAGAAAACATACTGAACATGAGTGCCATTACCTTATTTAATGCTTTGTGACACAATAAGCTTCTCTTTTTTAAAAAAAAGTATTCCTTATTCCAGAGCTCCACAATGATTTATAGAACATCTTAAAGATCAAAACATACAGAAGTGATCTGCAATTTTTTCCCCAACAGGTACCTCTATTTTCCAATTAGGGTAAAATTAAGTTGTATTATGACATCCCTTTACACAGCATTTTTAAAAGATGAAGTAAAGGCCATTCAGCTACTCTATTTATAGTATATGGTTGAACTATCTCCAGGACTGGAGCAATTCATACCACCAAAATTATAACTAACAAACCAAACATCTTCAGTTTGAAATTATTTTTTTTTGAAGTAACGAACAGAAACATGTCGCCAACTTGAGCTACACAAAGCTCATTCTGTTCACTACAAACTACCTAATCATAAGGCATACTGGTTTTGGGATGCTTTAGAAACTAAATACTTTTATTTTCATAGAAGGCAGACAGACGGCACTGCCATTTCAGAGGCTGACAACTCGGCAGGTTTTTAATGACATCTTTTCAAGCAACAGTGTTAAGTATGCACTACATAAGGTTTTTTTTTTATTATTCTCTTATGCTGCTCTACCAAGTGAGCCCACTGTTCTTACATTAGCACGCAGATGCTAGTTTACACACAATTGTGAAACAGAAGATGACTTAAAAGTAAACAGAGACACTGACTAGGATGACAAAATCTGCCCCTTGGAAGTATGTATAAATTTTTAAAACTAGCATAATGAACTTAGGTAGCATGCAATGAACCCTCCCCACCATAACTCCAGATGTCTGTTTTTAATTACCTTTCTTCCTCCATAATAGTATCTTCTTTCCCCTGTGCCTCCAGTGTGTTTTCATACAAGAGCTTATGGGTTTCAATGAAATTCCTCTGCAGTGCAGACATCTGGGCCATTATCTTCTGACGGTGCAACCTAGCTGCTTCTGCCTTCCTCTTCCGCTCAGCTTTCTCTTTATCCTGAGTGCTCTGTGTCTTATAATAGAAGAGAGTAACAAAATCTAAGGCAATGGAAAAGATTCCAACCACTGACATTAAATTCCTTAACTGACAAGACTTGATTTTTTTTTAATTGCTATCTGAAAAATGTAAAACTAAATCCTTAAAATACTGAGGATGTTCATTAACCTTGTCAGCAGAAAGATTCTGAGGGGTCCACAAAAGATCACTAGTACAAGTCCCTGCTCAAAGACATCATCAGTAACACACATCCATTTTTATTACTTGCTTGTTTGCTCTTAAAAAACTTCAGCAAAATGACCAAACTTTTTCTAGTTTTTTGCTTTTCTCCTCATAAATGAACACCCTACCTGAACATTCAGTATCTGCCTTATCAAAATTTAGAAAAAAATTATCTTCAATTATCCATGGATGACACAGCATACAGATTGTTCCTACATTTCTGTGGCACAATTTTATGCATTTTGCTTTCCAGTCTACAATAAAGAAGAATAAAACTATTTTCCTCCCAGTATTTCCTCATCTATCATGTTTTCAAAGCTATAAACGAAGCATTTATATAATTTGGAAATGTAGAGTTAATTAAAACATATAGAACCTAACTCTTCTTGCTTGCTCAGTTATCTAAAGGCACAAATCCAGCATTATAGACAGTTCTTCCATTCATTACTATCTGAGGAAATGAAATAACCAATTGCTCCACAGCAGTGAAACTTTTAAGAGTCTCATTTCTGACTTCTGTATTTTGTTCCCTTATCTTAACAGCTATCATATGACATCTGTCTCAAAAAAGAAACATAGCATATGCTGTGTTAAGTTTAGAGTTACACAGGCATGCAGTAACTGGCCAAGAGATTGTCTGGCAGCAAGACACTGAGAAACAAAAAGTGCAGGAGCAAACTGGCCCATCTTTGCATTCTGTCTAAGGCTAATCAGATGCCTCTTTTTTATCCAATCATCTATTTCAACAGCAAAACCAGACAAACAAACCTCATAGCACTGCAGTAATCTTTGAAATATCCATTTCACTCTGTCATTTGACCATTGGATTCAAAAGTTGTAGAGACTGAGACAGAATAATCACCTAAGCCTGGTATCTTATAATCAAGGCAAAGCAGATTAACCTCTTGGCAAGTCACGTGAATCACAAGACATCATTTTAAGTGGATAGGTATGTTGTCATTGTGCAATAATTAGAAATAATAGAAAAAAAGTGGTAAAATCAAAGACATAAATAAATGAACACAAATTACTCCTTTAGTTGCCTGAGTTGTTCCACAACTTAGAAGCACAACCAAAACCACAATAGCTGTTGATAATTCCATAAGCAAGCTTAGCATGAATTTATTAAAAATAATGATCTTTAAATCCTATCTGTGGGCAGTATATCAGAAATCAGTATCTTAAGTTAAACTTTTAAGTAAGTAATAAAAGCAGCTACTCAAAAAACTACGTAGAAGTGTTCCATAAAAGGCTTTCATCAAACATTTTACTATTACCTCATCACCTTTTGTAGCTTCTGAGCCTGATGTTGTAGTAATTGTTGCCAAACTAGACTTTTCTCTCAATTTTTTCACTGTGTCAAACATCTAGGAACAGAGATTTAGATGTTAAAGGCAAAGTGCAACTTGGCTCTAATTACAATACAGACAGAGTAAAAGCTCTTGATATTTAGGTTCATGGGGTTTTTTTAAGATGGATGAAACCAAGTGCCATACACCTAAATAACATAACACCTGGCTTAGACAATAGTTCTACCATGTCCATATCCTAAACCTGACAAGCACTACTCAGCATGAAGGAACATAAAATTTTCCCATTTCTCGAGTAGCACTAACACTGCTCAGCAGCTAAAGCACCTGTGCATCAAAAGAATGGATGGAGACTGCAAGCTTATTTCAGGTGGGTGAGATGTGGATCATCCCACAGCAACATTCATCATAATCATGCAAAAACTATACATCTAGAACAGAAAGATTGCTGGCATTTGCCCTATTAATAAAAACTGAGTCTTGAATTTTCATTTATTACTTGGAGCTAACTTCAATAAGCATCTCAAGGTTTTGATATTAAATATTTTATATTTATTATACATATCATAAAAAGTTAAAATTTACCTTAAAGTGCATTTTCGTTTCTTTTCTTAGAATTTTAGTACAATAATTTCTCCAAGAGGAAAAAAAATCCACAACAAAACTAAACTAAACTAACAAAAGCTTTCAAACTTGTACCATCAAACTTGTACCAAACTATGTACGAACATAGTCCGGTTTTAGCAGCTGAGGATAGGTATGGAACCCTGCTATGGATTCTTAACCTCTTTTCTAGGAGCAGTGTTTTCTACACTTTCCATCTATAACAAGAAGCCACCTAAAACACAATAGGACAGCAGTCCTCCTGCTAAGTGAAAGTAGCAGTTTCCTACGTTAAAGGTGGTGTCACTAGTCTAGAAGTTTCTCCCATCTCTTACTGGGTAATATCAGGGAGCTGAATGGGAAAATTCCACAGGTCAAATATACATGGTCATTAGTCAGATCTGTATGACTTAAGTCTTAATACAAATAGCTTCTGAAATGTTTCCCCAGTGAACAAACCTTTATTTATTACTTGATGTTATACTGCAACAGAAATATGAAAAATAAAGTTTTTATATAAAACTGTGAGTTACCTAAGCAAAAGATGAGCTAATATTGGAAAGCAGCAATAGCAAGTACAATGACTTTTAAACACTAATGCAGTATTCAAGAAACCATCTCATCTAAGGGAGAAAAATGTTCAAACAGATTAAGCTTCCCAAGAAATCACTGCAGCTCTAAGCACTGGGTTATATACAGGAATCTTAATAACTGTAATAAAAGCTTTCTAAACTACTAAAATCAGATGACACTTATTTTCCACTGTGTACCTGCAGTATCCAATTGACTGTGTCCTTCTGTGCCTCTAACTGAGGAACTCTCTTTAATTTTTCCAGAAGCATTAACACATTCACAGCATTCAAGGCTGAGCTTCCCATTCCTTCACAGAGAGAAAAAGATAGAAGAGTGTAGGTCTTCAGTGAAAAAAAAAATAAAATAAAAAATCACAGCAACATAACACACATGGATTAAAACATACAAGAACACATGCTGTGTAGCTACATTTCTCATTTAATTTCAATTGTTTATTCCAGTTAACTGTAGTATAACCTTTCCCCCTTCTAGATCAGAAAGTTTTGCTACTTTCGAGAGAAGTACAGACAAAAACCAGAATTGCATTGCTCAAGGAGAAGCATGAAAGCTCTTAGAGCTTACATAAATTTAAGTTTAGTGTGCACAAATATTCTCAACACAAAAAAATATTGCAGTTAATGTTTTGCTTCCTCACATCTTGGTAGCAGTCCATAACGTCCTATGCCATTCTTCACCACAAGTATGCTTTAAATCTGAAACCACTCTCTTCAATTACATTTCTTTTGTAGCACTTCCTTTTTGAAATTAATTTGCACATTTTTTTACAAGTGAGACAAACACAAATTATTTATTTTTTTAATTTAACTTTTTAAAAAACACTTTTCAATAAGTCTTCTTACAAAGATTGATTTCTTTTTTTTGGCACTCCTTGCATATGAAAGGGGGTTTGGTTTTTCTAGTTATACAAAACTAAAGCTGGCAAAGAATTCTAACACCTCATTGTAACCATTTTTAGTGCATGCCTGTAGTTGTTATGAAGCTTCTAAACTCCTAAACCAGAAATATATTCAGTGTGACAATACCTATCCTTGCTCAACAACAAATGAGAGCGCAAACACACTTTCAAAACTCAGTGATGCCTCTTTACACAACATTTCTTAAAAATTAAATAAATGCCATTCAGCTGCTCTATCTATTTACTTATATAGGAAGTATTTAAAAGACACAGATGTGTTGCTAATGACCACAGTTCAGTGGTGGACCTGACAGTGTTAGGTTAACGGTTGGAGTTGGTGATCTTAAAGGTCTTTTCCAACCTACAGAATTCTGGGATTGTATTTCACAATTCTTACCTCTATTTCATCTCACAAGTGACAATTATGTTTAGCCTGAAAATAAGTTACTTTAAATTATTCTTACACATGGAACCATTACTCTGTATGACAACTTATTTAGAAAATGTAGATTTCAACTCCCACTCACTAGTCTTGAGAAAGCGTTCTGTAGAGATTTGGAAAGAAATTGAAGAGGAAAAAGCACACTTTATACCCACTAAATTTTGCTTCTGTTAACACTACTATAGTAAAAGACTTGGACTTGCACATAAATCAGTAATTCTATAGCTCAGGAGTACAGAAAATGGAGACAGTTCACTTAAACCCACTGTCATTTTTCAAGGACTTAAGCTTCCATTCCAATAACACTCTTGTGAAGAAAGAACCATTCTCAGCCATCTAATGTGTATTACTTTTTCTTTTCTTCCCCAGGAGGAGAAGCACATCTCCACTTCAGCATACCTGGTAACTGGGAAAAAGGGAGCCTAGCCCAACCCAAGTATGAAAGTATTAAAAAAAAAAAAAAAAATCCAAAGCTTTCCTGACTAACATCACTGAATGCTTTATTCTAGTTTACTTTGGACCTTACAAAATCAATACAGCCTAATTTACACAGCCCTTTTAAAGAAAACTCAACGTACGTGTTGCTTTGTGATAAAAATCAAAGGCTACTTCTTCTTCTGGAGACTTCTGTAACTGTTGCTTCTCTTCTAGTAACCCTAAAGAAAGGATATGAAGCACCTGAAAAAGAAGAACAGTAAATCCCATTCACTGTTAGAGGCTTGAAAAACTGGCATATAAGAATTAGGATATTTAATATTGGTTCTACACTACATGGTGCTTACATCCATGACAGAACAAATAAATGAGGAAAAGTGCAGATACTGTGCATGGAAAATGGAACAACAAAGTGGAAAATTTTCTTGCTTATTATTTGCACTAAATAAGCCTGCATACACTTTACATTAGAAACATAGGACTATTGTCATTTTGTTGACAAATTTATGAATATTTTGTTAATTCATAAGATTAGAAGGCAAGGCAATTAAATTATGTGTGCTCTAATTAACAAAATTGATCAATTCAACCAGTTTGTACATTCACATTCTAATCCCATAAAGGTAGCTAACTAAAAACAATAATAAACAGCAACTTTACATGTCAGTAACTCCTTTTATTAAAAGCATAAAGTCACTATGGTAAAATTAAATGTTTAAACACTTACAAAAATACATTATTTCATGACTGAAGCCTCAAAGACATTTATGTATTTGGAGACATGGCAGGCTACAAGATGAAACAATTCTGACTTAAAGCTTTAAGATGATCAAAAGGTTACTTACTTTAATGTGAAGCTTCAAGAAAAAGATGATGTAAGGAGAATTACATATTGAGACAGCTTAAGTAATGAGACAACATCAGAGTGAAAGCAAACTGGAAAACTGAAATACGTTCCAAATTTAATACTATTGTGTTTCACATTTCTACTTTATAGTGGGAATAAATAATTAGAATTTTTTTTCTTTGTCATAAACATGTTCTTTTAAATCTTTGAGGACAATTCTTATGCCAAGTTAAAAAATTATCTTTACATATTTTTACCTCATCACATGCAATTAACATGGTCAATGTGGCAATGACTGTAGAAGGACAAGAGCTAACCATACCATTTGGATCATAGCTTCAGTCCACAAGTGGGTTTCCAGTTCTACTGCTCTCTGAAGAATGGTCCGCAGTATGTGCATCATAACATCACAGTTCAGAATCCTCACCACATTGCTGAATGCGGGACTGAAGTCTGGAGGAGGTGGTGGTGGCAATGCTAGAAAATTGAGATGCGCAAGTGTATTAACAGGCTGGCATCCTACCACACATTGTGAGCAAAATGTAGAGAGCACAAATACACTAATTCCAGTGAGAGAAGAACTGGACATTTGAACTAATATAGCCACACTCAATCACAACTGTTTGTCTAGGTCAGCTTTTATCTTTAGCACAACTAAGTACTTTTAGAAATTTCTTACATAAAACACTTGAAAACTACACTGATCGTTCAGGAGTATTTAGTTGCACCTGTAAATGTGTATCTTTAATACTCTGCACTGTCCTATCATTTATGTATCACTAATAAACAGGCGATGTTTGTGGCTTTCACCAGATAGAAAGTTTTCAAGTAGTTCAAGAAGAGTAAGCAGTGAATCATCTTCCAGAGTGTGGTGTCTCACATTAGTGTCCCATGTCTAACAGGTAGAGTTATAAACTACTGCTCCTGGGACTTTCCTGTAACTTCTAATTACGCAGATTTTCAGAGCTAATAGTGGAACTGTGTGATGTGGTGGTGTCTCACCCAAAAGCCACCTGGAATCCTGGCACCTACTAACAGCAGTTCATCTAACACTGCAGCCTTTCTCTACCTGGAATCACTGACTTAAGTCATCTTTTCTTACCTGGAAGCCTATTTTCAGAAAAGTTGTATGAACACAAGTCTCTGAAACCATTAACATTTTGACAATTCAGACTAAATGAATTATGAAAAGCTACTGACAGAGACAACACAACCACATAAAAGCACATGTATGAAATATTTCCAACAAAATGAGTAGTCTCAGAGGAATACACATAACATAAATGGCTATCCTGATATTTTGAAACTGCAGTACCCTATTACATCAATGTGAGTTTCTGACAAGTACATCTAAACATATGCATTTTAAACAAAATTGTACAAAATACACATCCCTGCTAGTATTGTAATTTGTTAAAGCAAATATGGGGGAAGAAACATAAAAGGTACTACTGCAAAATCTGTCAACTATATAAAATAAACACTGAAAGGGTAATCCCTTATTATTTTATTAAAAAATATTTTTACCCTCATTTTTCAGCTGTCAATCTTCTAAGTTACTTATAACTGAAGGAAATAAAAGTTTTTCAAAGCAAATGTGATTTCTGATTTAACTGTGTTTTTCCTAAATGACAACGACAATTTATTCCTTTTGTGTTCCACAGTTTTTCAAGTGAAAGGAACACAAAAGCAAATAAAAATGTTTTCAGAATGAATTTTAACCACCTCAGGCACAAATGCTGTAATGCCTCTGATTGTACACAAAAATACACAATTCAGAGTAGGAAGCAAAGATTAAAGGTGTTCAAGTGGAAGGGGAATCTGGGAAGGGAAGTAATTCTATCTGTTACAACTCACAAAAGCAGGTGATAGCTGACTTGATTAAACTGTTCATTGTACTTGTTTCTGCATCTCAAAGCCTTCCTCAAATGAACTCAAGCAACGCTCATGAGTTCAATGGGTTAAATAATAACAAATATAACATTTGGGTAACTATAGAAACATGAGAGGTTAGTTTTATGTATTTGCATGTTCTAAAAACAATTTTTTTTATTTACAAAACTTAAGGCTCAAGTTAGTTCCGGAACGGTTATAAGCAGTAGTTCCTGCAATAACCTTCTCTAAATAGCATTATTAGGCCTTAGAATCATGCTAAAGAAACTACTCTCTCCAAAAAAACGAACAAACAAAAACCCCCAACAACAACTTTTGTCACTTACTTACTCCATCATAAAAACCTAAGCTGTTCATTTTGTCACTGGGTACTATGCCATGTTTATTTGTCTACCTGAAATTTAAGCTTAAAAAAAACAAACAACCCTAACAAAAAATCCCACTTCCATGTTATAAAAAGAGTCAGGTCTCAACTAATTATGGTTACTACAAATCACAACAAATTTAATATGAACTCAACCACTCAAATGAAGTCACAAAAAAACCTCACAAAGCTCGTTTTGTATGTACAACTAAATCCACTCTCAAATTGTCATATTTACTGAGTTATCTGTTTCAAATTTTTTACCTTCATCTCTGTTTTCTTGTTTTCTTCTCTTCTTTTGTGTATGTTCAGCCTACAGAAAAAGTAGGTTTATTATATCAGCATCTCTACAGAAGTATACAATGAAACAATGAGAAATTCTAAAGATCCGTAGTCAATACTAGGTCATGTAACTAGGCTCTTGTCTGAGAGCTGTCTGACAACGTTACATTTCGCATTGCAATTTGTAGTAGACAAATAATTGGACATACTTGCTTTGGTAGTAAGAGATATAAAAGCAAAGTTTGGGGTTTTCCAGTTTGAAGATTACTATTATCGTATTTTGTTCTTACCATAAACAGCATTAATATAGAAGTAATTTTAGGCAAAGTATCAATGCAAACCATACCACGTGAATTTGTATTAATAATTTCAACTTCACTAGAAGTTCACTTTTGCAGTTAGTTGCATCTACTCTTTCTTGAATTGGTTTCTTTAGATTCCATTAATTCCTTTGATTTAGCAAAATTCTTTAGACTAGGTCAGTACTATTTTTTAACCTTTGAGAGTAAATCTTATATTGCTTACCTTACTATGCTGAGTCTTAGTATAGTGATAAAAGAACATATTGAACTCCTTCAAGCATTCATCTTTCAATTCATAAACTCCATGGCCAGATACACCTGGTTTCCTTAAAAAGAAATATTTCATGACATACAAATTAATAGTGTATGTTCAGCACATCTCTGAATGTAAACAAACTAGTAATATAAATTATTTTCTAAGAACATGGTAGTAAGCAGAATAGTGATGGTTGCTTCATTAATTGATAGAGCGAACACTTATCAGTCTTTACTTTTCAAGACTGTTCAGTCAGTAGCAACAGCTTTGGGTATTCCATGCCCTTTTATTTCCTATGTTCATTTGAAAGTGAGTAGATTTCAAGACGGCTGAAAAGAGACCATGCAGTGTTAGCTTGCTTAACCCATAGAATCAAAGAGATTTTATTTTAGATTTATACTGCCTAAAAAAACATTATATTGAGAACTTACTTAAATGTAGCCACTTTATCAATTACATTCTCCAAGCCAGTTTCATTGTTCTCCTGGTTAAAAAAAAAAAAAAAAATAGTTTGGGATAAATATGTAATGATACAAATATTTTCTTTATGATGATAGGTGTAACAAAGATAGACATACAGATTTATATTAATTACCTAGCTCATTAATTAATATTTCAGCCGCTATTACTCAGAAACCAGATACTCATAACTGATTAGTGACAAGAAGTACTAAAGACAGACCATACTTTAAATTACATATGTAAATGTATATCTGTATATCAAAGCTGATCTCCGGAAAAAGAGCAATGCTTTACACAACCTCAATGGAGGGAAAAATAGAGTTTTAGTTTCTTAAAACAGTTAAAGTGGATCACCCATTACTGGTTTCTGGTAATACCTTAGGTTACTAAATTTACAATAAAATTCTTTTTTTTTCCGCATTGACTGCCAGCCCTGAAAACTTTCACAGACTATGAAATCTAATCCACATTCCTCTTCTTTGCTTGAATTTTCCACAGTTGGAATAGAACATCAGGGAAATCTGTGCTTTCAAATAGACCTGCACAATACTTGACTTCCAATGGATCTGCACAAGTTAGAGATCAAAATTACATGATCAAACTCAGGGATTGTACACAGGGCAGAATGGAGTCCAGCTGCATGGTCCTAGAGAGGCAAAAGAAGAAACTATTCTAAAAATTTTCTTTTCAAATTTAGGAAAACTAAAGCTGAATTTCCTTAAAGATTCTTTATCAAAAGGCACAATCCCCAAGTCTTTTCAGATTAGACCATACTTAATTAATCATAGAATGGTTGGAAGGGACCTCAAAGATCATCTAGTTCCAACCCCCTGCCATAGGCAGGGGCATCTCCCACTAGTACAAGTCACTCAAGGCCTCATCCATCCTGGCCTTGAATACCTCCAGGGAGGGAGCAGCGACAGCCTCCCTGGGCAACCTGTGCCAGTGCCTCACCATCCTCACTGGAAAGAACTTCCTCCTAACATCCAGTTTAAATCTTCCCTCTTCCAGTTTAAACCCATTCCCTGCCCCTTGTCCTGTCATTGCAAGACCTTGTCAATAGTCCCTCCCCAGCCTTCCTGTACTGGAACTGTACTGTACTGGAATGCTACTATAAGGTCTCCTCAAAGCCTTCTCTTCTCCAGGCTGCAGAGCCCCAAATCTCAAAACTCGAATCTCGTAACCTGTCCTTATAGCNCTTGCCCTCTAGCAAGTCGACTGCCACACAGCTTGGTGTCACCTGCAAACTTGCATCTACCTTTACATCAGTCAAGTGTGTCGTGCTGTAATTCTGAAATCCACATTTGTGTTTTGCAGAGAAACAAAATGCTTCCACAGGGAAGGTAAAGACAAGACATAAAACAAGGAAAAGTGAATAAACTGGGACTCACATCTTCAGGCAAGGACTTGGTAATTGCACTGTGAGCCATTGGTTCAATACATAACAGATGGATGATTTCTCTCATGGTAACATCTTCTTTTGTCACATTACTCACTCCAGGCACATATCTTTCACCTATCAGAGTGAATCAGGAGCAGAAGTACGACAGTTTTATAAAGCAATTCTGAATTTTGCACAGAGATAATTACAGAATCACAGAACTTTAGAGGTTGAAAGGGACCTCCAGAGATCATTGAGACCAAGTCCCCTGCCAAGGCAGGATCCTCTAGGGCAGTTTGCTGAGGAATACATCCAGGCAGGTTTTGGAAGTCTCCGCAGAAGATTCCACCACCTTTCTGGGGAGCCTGTTTCAGTGCTCCATCATCCTCACTGTAAAGAAGTTTCTCTTCATGTTGAGGTGAAACCTTCTACGTTCCAATTTGTAGCTGTTGTTTCTTGTCTTATTGCCGTTGACCACCAAAAAGGAATTGGCCCCAGCCACTGGACATCCACCCCTCAGATATTTGTATACATTGATCAGATCTCCTCTCAGTCTTCTCTTCTCCAGACTAAACAGACCCAGGTTTCTCAGTCTCTCTTTGTAGGGGAGATGCTAAAATACCCCTGTTGCTGGGATATTTCCTAGTGTAAGTTTGCATTAGCCAGAAGCTTACAACAAATCTCTGAGAAGAAAAAGTGTTTAGTCTAGCTTTCTAACAAAATGAGCTAAGATGAAGTTTCTCTTTGTATTCTACTTTTTAATTATACATTTGTTTAGCATGGCTTTTTTCCACTATGCAACTCCTATTGCTTCTAGTTGGTAAATACTTGTGGTACTATCTATTTAAAATCAGGCTATTATGTGTTTACAACTGGTATTCTCCAGTATCCTTTCCGCACCATCAATGTGAAACAAATTATCAAACTTGGATTATTAAAGTTTTGACAAAACAATACTACAACAGCAGAGAGAAATTAAACTTACCCACAATATAGATGAGAATCTGCAGCATCTCTTCTATTAATACATTATATTGTTTGATCAAATCCTGCAAGAATTAGAGAAACTAGCTTACAAAAAGAGTCAATCTGTCATATTACACTGAGCTCAGCCTCCAGGACTTTGTTGAAGCACTGCACTCTAGGAAGAAACCTCCATTCTAGCAAGCTGGAAAAAAAAAATGCCTGTTCTTGTAGGGGACATACTACTCTGCAACTGAAGTGCAACATTCACATACAGGAAAAGAAACAGGTAAAAATGTATCCTGAATGAAGGATTTTACGAAAGTTCAAGCCTCAAGAACCTAGCACAACAATCCTGGAAAATTCAAGCCAAAATAAGAACATGGTAACATGGCTTGGGACAGAGTTTTCAGCAGACGGCCTATGAAACAAAGGTTGAAGAGGTTGTCTGCTAATCCTGAGTAAACCTCTACACATTCTGAATACAAAATAATTCCTTTAGCCATTATGTCCAGTGTTGACCACCTAAGTGTAGTCACAAAACCACACTTACTAACATTAGCTTACTTTCTAATTAACACTCCATAAGCTCAATTCAAACAAATGAATCGGCAAAAACACTTGCCACTTACTTGATCTTTGGTGGGCTTCATTTTTTTAAAAGCATCAGCAAGCTCATATCTCTGCAGCATCAGCAGGAGAAATTGGTTTGGATCCATAAAAGATGCACCTATCTGTAAAAAACACAGACTAATACGAACATCAGTTCTTCATTAACTCTGAAAACCACACTTCCAAAAAGGAAAAAAAAGAGTTTAAATCATACATTTTCATCAACATTCCCTGAAAATGCTGTGGTCAATAAAGCAATGATTCAGAACATTATACCTGAAGCATGATGATGTCTTTGTCGTACATCTCTTCTCTGCATTTAACATCTTGGTAATAGAATACCTGAAAAACAGGGAAGACAAAATGTAAGTACTGAAGTAATACACTACTAGATGTGCACCAGTTAACGTGTGAGGTTTTTTTAAGTTGTACAGCACCTTTACTGATAAGGTAACTGCATTTCTTTCAAAACAAACGTGTACTTGTGTGCTGGTTTAAGGCTAATTGGAATATTTTCATGAAGAAAACTATACTGTAGGCTGTGAAAGGAAAAACAAGGGTGATGTCTACTTCACTCATAGGCTTGCTGAGATGTTTAGGAATAAGTACTCAAAACAAAAGATAAGCCACTTGGGCATGTCGCAGTCTCAGTCGGGTTTGTCGCGGGCTCTGGGGTACAGTGTCTGGGGCTATCCTGCAACTTCTGGCTTCTTCTCTCCGACAAATTAATTTCACTGATCACTTTTCTTCTAACTCCTCCTCTGGCCGATCCTCAAAACCTTGGGGTAAGGTATAGGGGTGGGGAGAAGGTGGAAGGGTGGTTGGGAGCCCCTCCTGGAGTCTCTGATTTCTGGGAGGGGTGTTGTGTTTCTGTATTACCTTTACCTTGTATATTTCTGTAAATATTCCTGTATATAGTGTATATATCTGCTTGTATATTGTGCTGAGCTGTAAATGTAGCTTCATCTAAACTTCCAGCCAGCTGAGTTTTAGCCTGGGTCATTTTACAAAGTGTGGGGGGGTGGGTGACTCCCAAACCCACATCAACTTGGAAGGATGTGAACATTGTTGCATTTTTTTCACTAATTCCAAGATATCTTTAAAATAAGTTCAGATTTGATAGAGTAGATATCAGCAGCATTCACAACATATCACAAACAAGTCACTAGAAAGGTGAAAATATTAATCTAATACAGTAAGGCAAGTCATTGATGAAGCTGGAAATAAAACTGGGTCATCTAAATTCCCACCTAGAAATCTTTCTATTTAGTACAGGAGACCCCTATGACCACCTTCTGAAATGGATAAAATTACTCCTAGGAGCATCACTGAGAAACACTTGAATACACCATTGGAACCAACTCGCTCCTGAATATTGTAGGTTGTACCTGGCTTATCAAGGACAGTCCATTCCTTCTCCACATCTCTGCAGCAACCTGAGCAACCAAGACAAGACATCGCAAAGGATATTCTACTAGCAGCTCCACTTGAAACTCTTCCTAGAATTACAAACAAAACAACAGATTATATTAAAAAAAAATTTCAAATAAATCTGTTGGTGACTTTAGAAGTGTAAATGCTCATAAAAAAAAGCCACTTTGACAGCTGCAAAATAACTTGCATGCCTGTCATAAGAGTTACAGATTATAACTTTTGGCCTTTTCCTTCCTCAAGTATAAATCTGAAGTAGTACTTGGGGGAAGA